>JASCZW010008866.1:0-46821 GCA_034211315.2 Aedes japonicus
TGGCTGGCATGATGGCGTTCTTCATCGTGTGACTGATGAATAATGAAAAAAGAAGAACAACTGGTTTGTCAGAACGACTGGTTGGCGGGTTTTTGTGTCGGAGCCTCTGACGGCCCCATCAAATTGATCGCATCACCGCGGTGGCGTGCGCCACCAAATTTCGAAAGGCACCAAATACGTTTTACGCATGTCTCACCAGGTCAGCGTTTTGCCACTGAAGATGTTTTTTCATAAAGTACGATTTAACGAAGGCTTCGCCCGAGTACAAAACTCGAAACAGCATAAATACGGTTTGACGAAGCCTTCTTCGTTCAGAAATTATACTCATTGCAATCAACGATTTCGCTGAATACCATCAAAGATACGTTCAGATAACGGTAGACGATTCCCGGTAGAGTTGTACTTTATACATCAGAGACCGGAGAAGCGTCGCCGCCTCAGCAATTTCAGACTCAACGAGAAGGATCATTAGAAGGTCAAGGACAAGACAGTCGGGCCCGCTTCCTGCATGCAGAATATCTTCCGTCCGGCGTGTTGTCGGGAGAATGCATTGATTTTCGATAATACTTTTTACTTCCAGCTCCCAAACGGGACTGGATGCCCTGGAAAGCCAATGGCATTTCTTCTGCTGGCGCGCCAAGCAGAGCAAATACTACCGAGTACCATGACTAATTTTGCGTAGAAGCTTATTTCCGCGATCTCCAGAATGGATGTCCAGGTGAATCAGATGGCTGCTGCGGCAAGACTTTGAGAAACGCCTGCCGCGGTGGAGCCGCGTTTCAGGCAAGATAAGCCTGCGACTAAATGCCGGAGAGATGGAGCGAAGAACCGTAACAACAGAATTTTCTTCTGCAAATCTTCGCCTGTTGCAGAGCTGTAATTCGTCGGTGCTTTCAACTAGCATAATACATATTTACCGGCATCCACACTGTACCATTAGGTCACAATGAAATGCAGCAGCGTATCTTATTATTGTGCTGGAATAAATGTGCTCATTTCGAAATGCGCAAGGTAGCTTCTCTTCAAAGTAAATATTCTCACTGAAAGATGGTCTTACATACTTCGTTCTGCATGGTAAAGCGTGATTTTGGAACATTTGTTGTTGCTTAACCTCGCTTCCATCTCGAATGACGACAGCCACAGATTGATGATGTCGAGGTCACGCCTCGTACAGCACCAGGCAGACGCTGCCGATGTTTCGAGATCATCTCTGCATGATGCCAGAGCAGTGCCGATGAGCTTCATTATAGTTCGACAGAGACTTTTGTTTTTTCTCTGGCCTTGATTTAGGGCCATCAAGGATTGGAGCAAATGCCGTTGAACGAACAGCGTTCAGTTCTGCCAGCTGAATGCATGAAATTGCTCATTAGCTGCGCCATATGTTCTTTGATTAGCGCAATTTCTGCAGCCGTGTGCAATTTAACTGCTCGACGCCCTACGAGGCATCAGTCCATCGAGAAGAAGCTATCCTGTTCAATCTGGCCAATGATAAGTCTGCCTCCGCGTCATCGCAGTATCGCGGCAACCAGCATTTCCGTCCATCACCTGCTTTGAGAGACTTAATAGCACTACATTATGATGACTTTATCCACAATCTCAGTGATTTAATAGCGTAGAAACATAAAACGCGTCATCTTCTTCGTTATCGCAACGGCAATTACGCTGGCGGTTAATTCAGCAATCAGCGTTGGACTTTATGATAAACCAATGTTTTGACTTTACGTATAATTTCGAATTAGCATCGACAGGTGATTGTAGATTCGGCAGGCTGCTGGTCTTAAATCCACGAAGGAATTGGCTCTGGCCCCTGAAAATTTTTTGATTCAGTACGGCGACGCCACAATTTAGAACTGATCTATGATTCCTGCAGCACATTTTCAGCGAAAAGATGGAACGATTTCACTTTGATTAGAAGAAAAATGGTTTTTGAGCAGCAGAATGTCCAATCTCCTGCAATATACATAGTGACGTGGCAGAGGAAACAATACAGCTGGCAGGCATGTGAACGGTGAGAAAAATTAGCTGCCATGCCAAAGCGGCAGCTGGCATGGGTATGAGGGTACCTTGCTCGATGAAATATAAAGAGTTGTGAATTGCCTGGAATGTGGCAGATGTAGTTAGTGCTGTTGATTCTGGTGACTGCTTCAAGTACTAATGAAGAGATAATTTTTCATTGCCTGTAGAAGCAGACAACTAGAACTCCCTTCCAATTTTGTGATAACAGGTTCCGTAAACTGTTATTATAATTATTGGTCGAGTGCAATCCTTCATCTTCAAACATTACGTTTTTCCATATAAGAATATGTTCCAATAATTTGCAGCCCATGTCATATTACGCCAAAGCTCTGCGTTGAGGGCTGGCGTTTTTTCGCCGTTTATATATTGCATAAATTGCTCATCCGTGTTTTCCACCATGACAATCCAGTCTTGAACTGAAAGAATAGCACCATTGTAGATGGTATATTCAAATTGTACCACTATATCCTTCAAAGAAAATATCTAAAAGAGTGCGCGTTGAAATCCCAAACACTAAAAATGCAACAACCAGCATGATAATGAGTGGGACAGTACAGCACCATCGTAAAAGGTTCGAAATAAAATTTTAAAAAGCAAAGAGTATAAGAGCATATATGCTCATGTTTCGGATTAAATTGATTACGCTATTTACTGAGCGATGATGAAATATACTTTAAAAATGGATACTAAATAACTCGGCAAAAGGCAATTTACCGACAGAATTGGTCATATGGGATGTCTTCAGTAATTGTTTTGCTGTTTTTATTAAAATTTAATGATTTGAAAAGAATCTGCATCGGGCCTTTAAAAATGGAAGGTTTCGAACAGCATCCTGTTACACTGCCGTATTTTTTTTAAAGAGGCAGTTTTTCCTGAAAAAGTGATTTTAATTTCTTCATTGGCAATATGGCAAGATCAGAATGCATGTTTCGGCTTTTCAGCATCTAGCCTGGCTGCACGCATTGGAAAGTATAATAGAATTTTGCATTGCACCACTGAATTTATCACAAAGAGACGATCCTTCAAATCCGCACCTTTTGAGGCTCCATCTGACTGAAAAATATTTTCCAGTAATAAAATATATGCCAATACAGAGGGATGTGTGATATGACATGCAAAATAAATGTGCTTTAGAAAGAAATAACTGCTGGAAGAGTGTCAATGCATGATCAGGCAGGATCATGATGGCATCGATCACAGGCGATAGTCTGTTCGAATGTAGTTGTGCGTAACGCCATATGTTTTGGAAAAAACTTATACAACCTTCTTTGTCGTATGCCTGATCAACCAAAAAGCAGCGAAATGACCTTTGTTGCGACTTCACTGAATGTCCAAATTTACTAACGATTTTGAATCATGTGCCTGGGCGGCCTGCTGATAACATTGACTATCTCACCTCTGGTCATATCAATGCACCGAGGACCATCCATCATTTTGAACGATGATACGCAACGATACCCAAGTTGAACGAATTACGTTCAACTTCAGTGCCGCATGTGAGACAGAAAGAGGTCGATGCCTGCGCCTGAGGGATTTTATGTCAATTTTGCCAGAAGACTGAATCGCTGAACTAATTGCATCCGCCCGATATCTGCACCAACAATACGACGAGTCCATTAAACCATCGAAAATTTTTTCGTTTCGTCGTTATGTGTGATAGTGTAAGTACTTGACAAAGGTTTATAATGGTCGTCAGGCTGAACGGAGATCCAGCTTTCCGACGCCCAGATCCAGGAACAGCGAGACTTACGTCCAGAAGGCACAGCGCAAATGGTAACCGTGTGTGCGCCGTAAATAAATGGTAATGCGGTAAATAAGGTGGCAGCAGCAATCAACAACAGGCGGGGCATGCGCAAAATAAAGTAAATAAATAAAAGGCACATAAATATAAAGTGTTAAAAAATATATAACCATACAAAAAAAAAAATGGTGGTAAAAATAAAGGGGGTAATGGCACAATAAAGGGGGTAAAGGCATGTGTAAAGGGGGGCAGCAAATCCAGGGGGGCGTGGTAAATAAAACGTGTGGGGAATCATCCGAACGATCCGATCAATTGCGCGGACGATCTGGCAAGAGATAACGCGTGTGTATACATTCAAATAAATCAACCTGATCATCAACCACATCAGAGATGCCGGTAAAAGACCAGAAAAAACATCCGCTCGAATACAGCATGCGGCGACGCAGCGCCACGCCTCCATTGTTCTGGCGGTATGGCGGGCGGGTGGCATCAAGGTAAATATACAACTGATCTCCCGTATTACTCCGCCGCCAGATCCTTTGAATCGTCGACTTTACGCATCACCATAATCAAATGATCATCCGTCCTGGCATTTGATAAAAAAAACTGATACTGCGTTTTTTGAGGTGACCGTCTGATGAACGATTGAACATGCAAAAAATACGAGCAGACTGGTTTGTTTTTAACTATTCATGTCGATTGGGAACGGAAAGGTTGGTAGAATAATATTAAGACGCCCAACTATTATCCAGCGATTAGTTGTCCAAGATTAGGTTTTATATTCATCGATACTGAGAATGCGAGCGCGCCTGCAATGCACAAAGACTTTGATTTCACATTGATAGAATACTGTTTGCATTGCAGGGACTTTTTCACTCACCAGTATAAAATCTTATTGACTTTACCATCAGAATGCTGCGCAGAAGATGACTTCTGTTCATGCCAATCATTAAAATGAAATGACATTCACAGTCCTTTAAATAATTTCTGTATAGCGCGCGCAAAAGAATCAGATATTCGATTGATGGAGAGGATGGTACTAGCTGACAGCATGCGCATTTATGTTAGAGAAAATGGCAATTCGTGACCTGTCTGAATTTATTTAATGCTCGATGCTCTCCCGGTCAATGAAATTAAGACTGCTGAAATTACTACAAACATCTTCCGGCGCATGACGTTGTCTGGATTTTAACGGTGTGTCATAGCTAATGCCCGCAGCCAGAATTCTGAATTTCTTTGAAGTATCTACAGGTTTCAATATAACTTTCATACCGCGTATATGACCGTTTGTGCTTTTTATTTTCCTGAACGTATCGGCAACTGTGCGTTAGTTGAAATGTCTCAACATTGGGCGTCCTTATTGTAACTGTAATTTTCTCAAATAGTATCTCTTTGTTTTTCATGCGGTGCTTTATAACAACGAAATGAAATAACTTCAGAGGCATCGCTGTACGCGTGCTTTGTTTTCATTGTTGTCACCTGTTGCGCAATATTTCGTTACAAGAGCAGGCCACATAAAAATAACAGGCGTGATGATAATTTCGTCAAAGCGTCTCCTGCCTTTTCTGGTATTCAAATTTCTTTAATAACGCATGAATTTCAGCGTTCATTTTTCATTCATCAATCATCAAAGAACTTCATAACATAGTTCGCAGAAATGCTTCAAACTTCGTAGAGCTGCTGCAAAGGTTACAGATTTTTAGCAAAGTTTGAACTCATCTATTTTCAAAATATCAGTTCAGTTCAAATAGCTGCAGTGTTCAGTATTCCACCAATGCCCGCAAAACTCTATAATGTTTGAAAAAGGCGGGCGAAGTATACACCATTTTTCAGCTGCCCAAACAAATTTAGAATTTTTCCAAATTCGGCACAAAATAAAACAAAAGCGTAGGACAGTTTTATTTTTTACATCGAAACTGTTCGAAAATTAAATTTGGAACGCACCGCTGAAAATGTAAGAAATGATTTCGTTTATTTAATTGTCAAAACTTAGAATAGGCCACGACCGCTGAAAATGGCTCTCAAAAATCTTGTTATCTAAAAAATTAACAAGAAATCTAAAATTCTGAAAATCTAAATATCTAAAAATCTAAAAATCTAAAAAACTAAAAATCTAAAACTGTTAAATTCAAAAATTTGAAAATCTAAGAATCTAAAAATCTAAAAATCTAAAAATCTAAAAATCTAAAAATGCTAAAAATCTACTTGAAGTCTCAAAAAATCTAAAAATGTATGTTTCGTAATATCTAAAAATCTCAAAAAATTTAAAAGCTTAATATCTGAAATTCTACTAGAAATCTTAAAATCTAAAAATCTAAAATATCCAAAAATCTAAATATCTGAAAATCTACTAAAATCTAAGAATCTAAAAATCTAAAAATCTAAAAATCTATAGATCTTAAAATCTAAAAATCTAATCTAAATCTGAATATCTAAATATCTACTAGAAATCTTAAAATCAAAATATTCATATCTCTAAAAATTTTGAGATTTTGAGACTCGGCCAAAACATTTCTCTATTTACACTCTGTAAATTGTCTGGCCAAATTAAAAAAAAACAATAATAGCAGAAACCCGCCAAAGCCAGCATTTTTCCCTATCTTAAAATCTGGGAATAAAAATAAATAAATATCTAAGAAAATTTAAGAAACTAAAAGTATCAAATCCTAAATAAATTAACAATAAAAAAATACAAATTGCTATAAAAATCATACTTATAAGAAGCTTTAAAGATCCAAGGATAAATCAAATATTGTAAGAATTCAGAGCAATGAATAAGTCAATGCATTCATGGGAAGCCTTTGTGAGATGATAATTTTACGGAAGAAGTCATTGTTTACGTTTGTTAGTTGGGCCGTTATGGAAAATCTTTGTCGATATAGTATATTTAATTAACACCTCTTATTTACACAGTCTTGACTATTCAATGCAAAATCTGGTATGTCCAATCACTGTTAATTTACACTGATCGTTAAAGATGGTTTTTGAACTTTCTCACATCTAACAAAATGCTATCATGTTGTGAAAATAAAATCTATTTGTTTTAGACAACGAGCGTTCAGACTACAAGCTATATCAATTGATATATGCGTGATGCATTATTTCCAGTGAAAACTAGATGTACAACCGTTGATATGACGTTAGTCTATATCAAGTGACATAGCTCGTAGTTTGAACGGCATATTACATTTTCTTGTATTTTTTACCAAATTATGAAATAACATTAAACATATTTACCGATTCGTTAATTATGAAGAAAATATAAAAGTTTGAAGGTTACCTTTGCCCAACCATTTTTAATATATTACCTAAGCATAGATAGATAGTTGTGTTTAATTCGCCAGTATTCACTACAATGTTTAGTTTATTTTTCAATTATTAGTAGCCGCATACCTCGGAATATGTTTTCGCTGGATTTAAATCCCAGTGCATTCTAAATGTGGCTGGATTTTTGATTTTCTGTGCCGAAATTCCGTCAATCTCAGCCCTTTTAAATAACATAAGAACAAAATGTTTGGACAAGGTTCCCGAGAGGGTTTTGAGTTTTTGTTTTGCTTCGATTAGACATATTGCAAAACACTTTCTCAGGAAGCAGATGATGTGTAGATCCATTTTTGACATGTTTTATTGCACCAATTTTTTTCCACACATTGCTGGTTCAATAACCATTATTTGTGGTATGAATATGTACACTTGTTATGGAAATTTTCTCGACATTTAAGGCGGACATTTCATTATTTTTAAATTCAAACTCACTCGCGAAATTGCCAAAAGTCGAAACACGAAAATGTACACTGAAGTTTCGAGAACAAAACGACAAAGCTGATCACTGTTTCACACGCACACACTTCTGATGGCACATCTCATCGAGATGTTATAATTTGTCATCAGTAATAAAAGCAGGTTTCTGAAGGGCTAATGAACTTAACTGAAGGGATGCATATATGGTGAAATTTTTATCGGCGCGACTCAACATCGCCCGGCGGCGCGGGCAAAATACAGCGGCGCGCCGGTCGAAAATAGTGGCGGCGGCGGCGCTATAAAATCGTCGGTGGCGGCGGCGTGCGCGGCGGCGCACAGGTCTAGCCGGCAAAACCAATCAATACTTTCTCTCTTGTGTCGCTGCGGTTCATTCTAATGCTGTCTGCTGCACAAATAGCTGTTCGGTTGGCACAGATAGCATAACGACCGCCGCGCCGCCCCGGTGCTGGGGTTGGCCAGAGACAGTCATTTTGTGACGCGCTTCCCTGATGGTGGGTGACTATTTTTACGACTCCGAACTGTCATGTCAAATAGAAAGTCACCGTCAAAGACCCACCGCAGATATTGGAGAGGGGAGGGCTTTGAAAAAAAAACTATCAGCAGTACCCGGCGATCGGTTTAGAACATCACCGCCGGTAAAAAGGGGAAATGAGATAAACCGCAAAACCTTCCGCGAATCGAATGTCGACTGTGTTAATGCGATTGGGTTTCGAATTTCATGTGTAACAAACAAACGCAAGGTTCGATGGGTGGTCGGCTCAGTGTGAGGTGTAAATAAATCGATATGTGTCACTGGAGCGTGACGGCAGTTGTGCGATCAGAATGGGACAATTTCATTCATCGAGAACCAAAGCAAAATGTTGTCTTAGAAGTAATTACAACTGAAGCATGGCAAATGTACAGCAAATGACAATCCGTCAATTACGCGTCGCTACATCAAAGATAATGTTACTCTTGCGGCTCTTTGCCTTCCGGGCCGGGCCGCACATGTTTCGTGTGATTCGGTGCGATAGATATGCAAGTACCCCGTATCTATCGTCATGCACAAGAAACCGGACAGACAACAGCCTGCGGAAATTATTGTTAACAACTGTGTGCTACACAACTTCGGCGATGAGGGTCGTTCGTCGTTCGTTGGCCGTTGTCTGGTGGCGAAAGCAGCCCGGCCAGAAGGTTCACGAACTACACACACAGTCTAGTATTGTACAGTGGATGATGACAACGTGTCCTCCGGTATGGCAACACGCGCGGTCATCAAGGCTGCCGCCAGCGTACAATCCGGCAGCCGCCACCGACGACGGATCCCAGATAAGCGATAGAGATAGCTCGGTTGTGCCTGCCTTCCACGAAACCCCACGCAGAGCGACTACCGGATGAAGCCTGGCCGATGATGATGCCTTCGAGGCAGTGGCATGACGAAACACAATCTTGGTGATAATTCTGTTTTGTGTTGTCTTGTCACTGCCCTACATTTTCCACCACAGCATAGGTACCTACCTCGCATCCCATGCGTGACGATGATCATTGTGATGTGATGGGATGATGATATTTAGCAATCGTAAAGACCATCCTCCTCCGAGATGGAGAACTGTCGTTTTGCGGTCGACGGGAAAAGAAACTTCTAATTATGGATCTTGTTCAGCTTTGGCATGTCAAACTTGACGTGATGATGCACTTTGCATTGCTATTGATTAGCCATTGAGTCCCTAGCAAATACTCTACCTATATATAATTATCAATTTTATTCGTGACGCAATTCTTTTTTTGACTACATCTTTGTTTTCTATGAAAAAATTCACATTGCGCCCATCACGAAAAATAGTCAGGTTTTGAACCTTAACATCTCAGTTGTTTCTCAAAGGATTTTAAAAATGTTTGCATCTATTGATCGGAAATTTTTCTACGCGTCGGTTTCAATACAATACATTGTTGATTTCAGGCCAGATACTATGTAAAAATGTATAAGTGTTAGGGAGGGATATACAGTTAGAACGAGAAAAAAAACTAATTTTTGAAAAAAAAAAAATCAGGAGGAAATTTTTACTCAAATCAATTGAAACTTTTTTACAATTATAACTGTATCCATGTAGTATACAAAAATATTTTTTTCAAATTTGTTTCAACAAAATGGCGGCCGTTAGAGTTGAAAAAGTCATTATATTTTGTTGTGCCGGCTCTTCTGGTCGCAGTTTTGATCTGGAACCTGCTAATCCAAAAACATTACATTAAAGGGTGATACGGTCAAAATTTGGTCAAGGGAAAACGCGTGTAAATCGGTGAAATCGTTTATTTAAAAAATCAAATTAAATTTATTTTTCAAGTTCAATTAGTATAAAATTCAGGAAAAATATTCAGTTAGGCTTCCGCTCTTCCAAATCCGAATTGCCGGGCCTTACGCTTGACCCCTGTCATCAGATTTTGTACAGCCACCTTGTCCACCTTCTTCGCCGCAGAAACCCAGTTTTCCTTGAACTGCTGCTCGTCCTTAGCAGATTTTTTGGTCTTCTTTAGGTTCCGCTTGACAATAGCCCAGTATTTCTCAATTGGGCGGAGCTCTGGCGTGTTGGGAGGGTTCTTGTCCTTGGGAACCACCTGCACGTTGTTGGCGGCGTACCACTCCATGGCCTTTTTACCGTAATGGCAAGATGCCAAATCCGGCCAAAACAGTACGGAACAACCGTGTTTCTTCAGGAAAGGCAGCAGACGTTTATTCAAACACTCTTTCACGTAAATTTCTTGGTTGACAGTCCCGGAAGCTATGAAAATGCTGCTTTTCAAGCCACAGGTACAGATGGCTTGCCAAACCAGATATTTCTTTGCGAACTTTGACAGTTTCGTGTGCTTGAAAATATCTGCTACCTTTCCTTCCTTTGCCGTATAAAACTCCTGTCCCGGAAGCTGCTTGTAGTCGGCTTTGACGTAGGTTTCGTCGTCCATTACCACGCAGTCAAACTTCGTCAGCATCGTCGGGACTCGCGCTTTGGCCGTCGTATTTTGTTTATCATCGCGATTTGGAGTCACTACCTTCTTGTAAGTCGATAGTCCGGCTCGTTTTTTGGCTCGATGCACGGTTGTAGACGATACAACCAGCTTATTTGCGGCATCTCGGAGAGATAGGTTAGGGTTTCGCTTGAAACTACCTGCTACTCTCTTTGTCGTCTCAGCGGCTTCCGGTTTTCGATTTCCCCCCGATCCAGACTTCCTGGCTGTCGACAAACGTTCCCCAAACACTTTAATTACATTTGTAACGGTTGATTTGGCAACTTTTAGCGATTTTGCCAACTTTGCGTGCGAGTAGCTCGGATTTTCGCGATGCGCGAGCAAAATTTTGATACGCTGCTCTTCTTGCTTGGACGGCATTTTGACAACTGAAGAGTGAATTCCAAAATCAAAATAGGAGCAACATTCTACACACACACACCTTCAAAATGAGGGGTGTTCAGGTTTTTTAAATGCAAAATTGAAAGAAATACGTCAAGTTGGTATTGACCAAATTTTGACCGTATCGCCCTTTAATTACATTTACAGTTTATAGATTAATTAAAAAATATAAGAAAAAAAAATACACGCAGTTTTGGTGTAACTTTATTTAAAAAATCCACATTTTCTCGGCCATTTTCTCACATTTTTTCATATATATTAATAAAATATTACAAAAATTTTTATTTCATATAAAAGGAAATACTACAATAAACAAATCCAATAAGTTTCAGCTTAATCGAATAATTAGTTTTCGAGTTATCACTGGCATAAACTCCGAAAATGCTGTCCCTGAATACCTGCTGCGCGCGAAAAAGGCGAACAGGCGCGTAAAACACTTGAAGTTCGAATTTCAAAAAAGGGTTTTAGGAGCGTATTCTATTTACTAACTTTGGTCATTCTAACTGTATATCCCCCTCTTGCGCTGACCGGCTTGACGTGCCGCAAGGGCTCAGTAGGGATTCCAGGACCCGTAGCTAAGAGTCAGTTCCATTGTGGTTATATCACATCAATTATTTTTTCTACTATAGCAGTAGCACATCGATATTGTAGTTATACTATTCTTTGTAATTTCAGGTCATCCAAGGAACTCCTTAGTATTTTGAAATAATTTAAAATCTATTTTGTTATTTCGGTGGTTATGATAATTTATCTAAGGTTAGTAGTTCATGAGCGAGCCAGTCCACAATTGCAGCAGGATCACAATCTGTAGATATGTGAATACAATTAAAATTGGTATTATCATTTTATACTATAACATCCCTTCGCTATATTATCTATATTCTATGCCATTTTCACTGAAAAAAAAATGTAGGAAGCATTATGTTCGACAAATTCTACTCAAAATAGCATTTCCCTTATTCACCAAAACTATATAATTTATAATCATTGCTCTCATTGAAATTTCTTTCTCCTAATTGTTTGCTGTTTTCAGCTTTTCCAAGACTATTAGGATAATAAAACATATCTAATCTTGTTTTTCAGTTACAAACCAGTGCACCAGTTTATACTGCTTTGGTTAGATTTTCAGAAGTGGTCCGCCTTACCCGAATTCCGCTCGTACTCTCATACTCTCATACTAACCCAACTTAAAAAAAACAAAAACTGAGTATTAGTTCCCACGCTAGTTACTCACGACCAGAAATTCAAATTATCGCTCAAGGATCGTATAAGCCACGTATCGCTCAAACAGCTTTTTGATTGGTCCACATCTCAAAACCGTATGATATATAAGTTTTCGCAGGTATGAGGGGAATTCGGGTAAAATGGAAAGGTCAAACCAAAGTAGTTTTCTCTTTATTGGATTCAGCGGACAATCTTACATAAGTACAGTGCAAATGGGGATAATAGTGATTGGTTCACTACTCAAAACCGTATGTTATTTAAGTTTCTGCAAGTATGAGGGAAATTCGGGTAAAATGGACCACTTTCAAAGGTCAAAGCAAAGCAGTATCATCTTCATTCGATTCTGCGGATATTTTAACATAAGTACAGTGCAAATGGGGATAATAGTGATGGGCCAGAGTACTCAAAACCGTATGTTATATAAGTTTTCTAAAATATGCGGGAAATTCGGGTAAAACGGACCACTTCCGAAGGTCAAACCAAAGCAGTTTCATCTTCATTCGATTTTGCGGATAATTTCACATAAGTACAGTGCAAATGAGGATAATAGTGATGGGTCCAATTCTCTAAACCGTATGATATATAAGTTTTCGCAAGTATGAGGAGATTTCGGGTAAAATGGACCACTTACAAAGGTCAAATCAAAGCAGTGTCATTTTCATTCGATTTTCCGGCCAATTTTACATAAGAACAGTGCAAATGAGGGTTATATTGGTGACATCAATGTATAAAACTAAATGACATATGAGTTTGAGGTATAATCATGGGGAGAATCGGGCAAAATGGACCACTTCCCTTGTCGTGCGGTGGCTGGAACCATCTCCAATCGATTTCTCGTGATTTTTTACACTAGAAATGCTCATCCTAAGGGACTAAAACTAGCGGCCATAAAAGATCCGTTTTTTGGCTCGTTTTTGCCCACCGTGCAGTGGATAACAGATTATACTTACGCTTATTATGTTATTTGACTATAACTGTGAAAACAAATTCTTAATAGATATTAATTTTATCGAAGCTGCAACAGCGGAAATCTTTCGATGAGTAGATGACCAGCTGAGTTACGGATATATATATTCTACTATAGTTTACTGGCTTGCTCGTATTTTTATTTTACATTACAAGGTCAAATTTTTATTTTATGTTATGATATTAAATGATATGAAATTATTGCATTTAAATTCATTTGATACAAATTGCTATAGTACCTGTGAGACTCACTACAAAAATTTTTTTGTGATTCAAGGAAACGTAACAGCACTTCGAAATTTTTGGTTTACTATTCTTACTATATTATGTATCATTATAATATTCTTTCACTATATTTTTTATCATTATAATCTTTATTCACTATATATTATATATTACTACATGACATTGAATATATATTGGGAATGGAAGGAGCATCAGGGTATCATTTAAGCTGGAATTGGACAATGGAGTGGTATGACAACCGGCGTCTAGGAGGGAATAAACAGTATCATTTTCTTATCCTACCGATTTGATTGTGATGTTGCGAATTCTACTCCAACAGTTTCAGCGAAAGTGACGCACCCTTCTTAATAAGCCATCCCGTAGAAAGCTTAATGAATATTGCGAATTGGGTTATGCGATTTGTTGGATCGTATCGTTGGAAGGAGAATCTTATGTTCCCGCGGGTTTCGCGTAAGTGTCTCTGCTTACGGGTCCGCCCAACCGTTTTTGGCCCTTCATACAGCGTTACTGTGAATGCAACCCGGTAACTCTATTTAATCTTGCTATTAAGTGGAGCTGCATACATGACAAGGTCGTAGAAGGGATGGTGGCTACCTTACATACACATACATACATTCTAACTGTATATCCCCCTTTAAGCTGTGTCTTAAAGAGTACATTTACGCCGTAAGGCCGGAAAGAAATATGGCTGTAAAAAATCACATACTGAATAAAAGTGAACACTGTCTTCGACAAATTTGTTCAACGTCAATTCTTCTATCTGGAAAATACATAAAACATCTGAGTTTTAGGCATAATTGACGACCTAGAACCTCTTGAATATGAAGAAGTTCCATGACAAAAAAATAAACGACTTTGTAGAGAGTATAGAAAGCACCATGTATTTAACCGATCATACCATAGCAAAACCTAGAAAAAGAGAATGCTACTTTACAGGAAATACTCTCATATTGTAAGAAGTTTATATTATTTACCCCTTGTTGTGAAAATTAGTTGATTAGATTTGAATGACCCCTCTAGTGTCCTTTCCCACTGTGTTGCGTGGTTTCACAAACTTTGCGTTGCTAGGAGTATCACAAAGAGTAGGAATTGATCGTAAAAATCAGTCTCGTGAAAATTGTACGGGTGATAGCGCGTAAAATAAATGAGCTCCGGATGTTGGAAGCTGTCCAGCATGGAATCGGCTGGTGACGAGTTCGGTGAAATTACGACAGACTTATTTATAATGTAAAGCTTTGTTTTAGCATATGGTACATATCCATACGTATTATTAAAATCTCGTTGATGAAGGTAAAACACTTTTGTATCTCTCTGGCTTCTTGAGTTCAGAACTTCAGATCTACAGTTGTTACAGTTGCTTTTAGGACTACATAAAGTTACAATACACTCAGTAGCAAAAAAGAAAGCCGAGAAAAATTTTGCTTCCAAAAACCGCGTCGTTCAACCTCCTGTAAATTTGTCAATTATCAATATTTTTGGCTGAAAATTTGACAACATTATATAAATTGTGTAGACCTTATGTGACCAAAATTTCATGTTGATTAAAATTATGAATTTGGAGTTATCATAAAATATGTGAAAAAAAATATTTTTGGACATAGCAATTTCAAAAATCCGTATATCTGTGAAAAATTTAGGTAGCATATTACAAATTTCTCCATAGCTTATAAAATTACAGAAAATAATGTGGACAAAATCTACACATTTTGTATAATGTTGTGAAATTTTCAGCTAAAAATATGTATAATTGATAAAGTTACAGGAGGTTGAACATGGAGTTTTTTGCTAACAAAATTTTGCTCGGCTTTTTTTTTTTGCTACTGAGTGTATGTATTGAATGAACCTTTTGGAAGGCCAACAGTCTTTATTTGTAAATAACTTCATAAAATTCATTTATATCATAAAATATTGTATGTCATCCGAACCGACCCTTAGTTCAGAACATAGTATCAACAGCAGCAACTATAGCTTTTGGGCTAAACAAAGTTACGCTTCGTATTCAACCATATTCAGTGAATATTTTCAAACGTAAAGAAAACGTAATGAGATAAACTGGGACAATCTGGGCTATCCAAACTTTCCTTGAGTTCATTACATAAAATCAACAGTTGTAACAGTATGTGTTTGGAGTATCCAAAGTGACAATATGTATTTAACAACATTCATTGAATAGCGTGGAAGGTCAAGAGGCATAATGCGACAGTCTTGCGATATGCTAGGTCATCCAAACTGTCCTTAAGTTCAAAACAGAAGATCTACACACTACCAAGATGTCATATAAATTACTGTCCCCTGAGACCGACACAAGCAAGTGGCTTTTAGCACATAAGAATCAGTTGAGAGAGAATCGAGGAAATAAATTCAGATCCTCTTCGATAAGCTCCAACACCTCGCAACGGTGGTGCGAACAATCTGGATTTGGTCACTGGTTCAGAGTAATTAGCCACAGAAAAAATTTCAACTCTTTAGTCTTAAAAAAGACTGTTTAAATGGCGTTGTATTGGCTTCGGTCGGATGATACAGAGAAAGGATCTCGTTGGGTTCCAAAAGGTGTATTCTTCAGGAAAGTATAGGTTTAACTAACTAAGCAACATGATGGTGTGGATAGTTTTATATCTACGGAACAAGTGTGTTTGTTTGGTTGGAGTGTATTGGGTTAACAATGAATGTATTTTTGTGTGTCGCTTGTGCAGTGGTATCTCGGATCATCGCATTGTTCGCGACAACATCCTTCGCCGAATTGCGTATGTGTCAGTTTCCTGAAACATAATTTTACACGAAATCTTTGCTTACGTTCTCCGACATTTACAAACATGAATTACGTCTCGTGTAAAATTCATAGTTTCTAAGTGTGTACAGTTGTAACAGTAGTTATTTGGGCCTCATAAAGTTACTATATGTATTCAAGCATATTAAATGAATCTTATGAAAAGTCAACAATCATTTTTTTATAACTTTGTGATTCTCCAGGTCATCCAAATTGTCCTGGAGTTCAGAACTTATGATTTACAATTGTTTTAATAATTTTCAGGCAAAACAAAGCGACAATAAATATTCAAACATACACATAAAATATTCTTGAAGGTCAACAAACATTATAAGGCAAAAGCTTTATAATGTTTGTTGACCTTTAATGACATCTGCTAGGTATCCTTGAGATCAGAAAGTAGAACAAACATTTGTAACAAAAGCTTTCTTGGCTATGCAAAGCTACGATGTGTATTGGAACATATTCACAATTCAAACACATTCAGTGAATCTTCTGACCTTACTCACCAGTCATTATCAGAATACCTTGGGATGTTCAAGTTCAGAACTTAAGATTTACAGAAGTAATCGTAGCCTTTTGGGCTTTACAAAGCTACGATAAATTTTCAAACACGTTCAATTAATATTCTGAAACGTCCATAGACATCATAGGATAACCTTGTTAGATTCAGGTTATTCAAACTGTCCTTCAAAACTTAAGGTCTGCAATTGTAACATTGCTTGTATGGGCTATACAAGGTTACGTTAGTTTGTTTTTCATAGAATATCCGAAGATTATCTCATAAAATCTGTTGGTCTTCCAGGACATTCATTCAAAATGTTTGAAAAAATATTATAACATTTTATAGCAGAAAAAGTTACTCTTAGAACTGTTACAACTGTAAAACTTAGGCTTTAAACTCCAGGAGAGTTTGGACGACCTAGCATAATTAAAAAATATATACTTCTTTTTTTCTATCGTTTCTATGTCAAAAAATATTGCATTGTACAACCCAAAAGGCTTACATTTAGTTGCGTAGCCCAACGTCATCATTGCTCACAACTCAATGGGGCTGGACCTTGAAGATTTTAATTTATTTCTCGAGGTTTGGAGGTTAATAGAAATAAAATTTTATCGAAGTAAAAATTGGCGATAATTCAAAATTTGGTTTGTATAACGATGTTTTTGTATTTTAAATCTTCTTATCATAGCTTTTAACTATATAATTTATGGTAAATTTTGATTTTAAATTTTTTGAGAAAAAATAACAACGGTATACAAAAAACTAATACTAAACGTACAGGTTGAACGAATTACACTTCAAGACTGTTAATGTTAGTCGGAAAAAAAACTCAAATGTGTTTCATAAACTCCAGTTCATTACGCTGTCTGCCTCGAGCCCGAAGGGAATCAAAAAGCACAGATTTGGCTCCACGATGCCCAGTACATGACCAAATACCGTAATCTGCGTCCTAGTAATCCTTTTCCACATGCACATACATTGCTGTCACTCAGCCCAACTCGGTATAAATGAGTGTTCAAAGAATAATGATAGGACATAAGGCGAGACATCACACGAATTAAGTCTCGAGTCACATCCATACCGAAAAACCATTACTTTTTCGGCACCTTTGGGATGATTGAGGGTTGCAATCGCCCCAAATTTCCTTTACTCTACGAAAAATAGGAAAAAAAATCATTAAAGGCGATTTGTTGATCGCCTTCCATAGCGCTCACCTTTGCAAACGAGTCCGCTCTCTCATTGCCCAGAGTCAAACAATGGAAAGGAACTCATACAAAGGTACGCCAAGATAAAGCACTTAGAAGCTCATGGATCTGATAGCCTGTATGGAACTAAGACTATCCGTAAAAATGAAGTACTGATCCGGTGTTAGTGACGCAAGAATATCTAGCGTATGCAGTTTATGCAGCATCAAGTTCCGGACAAGTGTTTCATCACATTTTTGGACACCTTAGCCACATTTTTTTTTTGAACTCCTGTCTACTCTCTGCTGCTTTACCAGCCTCTTGAAGACCTTTTTCACAATTACGCACGATTTCTTGAGGAATTTGGTCCCAAATAGCAACCATATTTTTCTTGAATCGATCCAAAGTAATCCTTTTCGTAGGGCCTATATGTTGAAGCATATAACCCCAAACAATGTAGTCAACTGGGTTGAGATCCGATGAAGATGCAGGCCATTCTTCGTTTGTGATGAAATTGAGCAAAGTTTCCGCGCACCACGCTTGTGCCTCCTTACAAGGAGCTGAAGCCTGTTGGAAACAATGTTTCTCATGTATGCTTTCCGTAAATCAGGCTGGACCACATTTCCACTTCCGTTTTACGAAGCACGATGTATGCTTATTGTCATTCAAACTCTTAAAGAACGAAGCTTTAAGAGCTCTCCTAGCTTATTGTGTAGTCTAAATTTCTACACCCCCTAGCGGCATTTGAGGAATCGGAACTTATTTGCGTTAAATACCAATCGGACAAACTATGCAAAATTTGGACCACTTAACCGAATGATGTCTCTCTATAATCTGCATTGTGAATCAATTGACATAAGAATGTCACGTACTAACCTAAAACATTATTTTATTTCTACACGGGAAATGATGTGTTATTCTAAACAAGAAAACAGGCCTACATTACCGACATGCTTTTATCTCATATCATCTTCTGTTCTATCCTACTCATTTCTTCTCATCAACTAGTGGGTTACACTAGTTATTTGGCATATTTCACGCGTAACAAATCATGTTTGTTTATAGTGTTTTCGAGTTTTCAACCAAAAATATTGATAATTGACAAAGTTGCAGAAGGTTGACAATGCGTTTTTTTGTAAGCAAAATTTTGCTCGTGCTTTGATTTGCTACTGGGTGTATGAAGTCTACACATTTTCACACTAACGGAACAATCAATGCGGAAATCTAACGATCTGAGTGTCTGCAGAAGAGATTGCTGCCTTTATATCAGAGGCATAGTTTCCCTCCACTGTTTTGGTCACATTCTTCTGATGCTGAGGTGCATTACGCCAAAAAAACTTTCAATATGCTCACAGAAAACGGTATGGACTTTGTTGAGAAGGATATCAATCCACTAAATGACCCTCAGCTTCGGCTCATCGTACGCTATAGGACGGTTGTGAGGGAGGTCTCTAAAAAGACTACTAAAGCAGCTGAGAATATGCAAGAGTTCAAAAGAATTTGGACTAAGGCGTCCGGAACTTGATGAAAAGTGTTCGATCAAAAATGTGCCAATTCGCGAAAGAATAGTTTTAATTTCATCCGGTCTTCACAATGTTCAAGTTCAATTTTGTACAATAAAGAATGGGTGTTTTCGAACAAGTGTCAAGACAACAGATGTAAACACAAATTGAATTTGAATGTAAGATTTTTTATTAGTTCGATGAGTTTGATTAATGGACCCAGTCTATTTACCAAATATCCTCATATCCACGGTCGGTTTTTAAGACCAATGACATGAAAAGAAAAAAAATATGTACTGGAACACTGTATGTAGTAAGAATCAGCAGTTTCAGCAGGGTGACAGTCCACAAGACATATCAATGTTTCTAAATGTTCTAGAGCCTATGACATGAACATGAACATGTTATTACGCTGCTCTTAAGATGTATTTTGGACTCAATTTGATATCCCCGCCTAAGCATCGACATACTTACACTACCGGTTGAAAAAAAAATATCATAATTACTACCTGAATTTTTCAAGGGAATATTTTTGTTAATAATGTACATGCATATGTGAATAAATTTTTGGCAAGAAGACTAGCTCATTCTCCATGACATAATTCTATGTCTTCAAAATACTTTTCATTTACAGTGTAGACCTTATGTTCAATTCGCCATGATGCTTTTTGGATGATTCCAACAGGGATGTTTCTTAACCACATATTTTCAAGAATTTAATGTTGCGTTTTTTGACTATTAAAGGGTGTCCACGATGAAATTGCCACACACAAAATTGATTCGCAAAATTCGAGTTTTCATCCGATTGCCATCAAATTTTCAGAGATTGAGAAATAACTACTAAACTTCATTTTACCATTTTATTTGTATTTTATTTACAGTCCATACGCAAATGCCAGCATCTTGGCCTTAACCCCGGCCATAAGATTCTGCACAACCTGTGAATCAACCGTTTTTTGCATGTAAACCCATACTTTCTTCAGTTACTCGACTGTCTTCACTACCTTAGGTTGTTTAAGAAGGTGCTGCTTCATAATCGCCCAGTACTTCTCGATGGGGCGGAGCTCCTGAGTGTTGGGAGGGTTGAACATTTTCGGCACGAAATTGACCTTATTGTCCGCATACCACTTCAGCACGTCCTTGGAGTAGTGGCATGAGGCCAAATCCGGCCAGAAGATTGTTGAGACGTTGTGGGCCTTCAGGAGAGGAAGCAGCCGCTACTGGAGGCACTCTTTTATGTACACCTGTCCGTTCATCGTGTCCTGGGTCACGAAAGGTGCACTCCGCTTCCCGCACGTGCAGATGGCTTGCCAAACCAGGAATTTCTTCGCAAATTTGGACATCTTCTGAGTGCGGACATGCTCCGGAACGCTGAACTTATCCTTGGCCGTGAAAAACAGGTTGCCGGGGATCTGTTTGAAGTCGGCCTTCACATATGTTTCGTCGTCCATGATGCAGCATTCAACTTTCGTCAGCATGTTGAGGTACAACTTCCTGGCACGGGTTTTGGCGGCTTAGGTGCAGCTTCTTAGCCACATCCCGAACGGAGGCGTTCGGATTTCGGTTGAAGGCCCCAACTACGCGGTTGTGATTTTTGGTGTTGTACGGAATACTTTTTCCTTCACTTCTGGGCTTCCGACCGGTGGTCAACCGTTCCTCGAACCGCTTAATCACTCGCGACACCGTGGAATTCGCGATTCCCAACGTTTTAGCGATGGAACGATGCGAGAGATCCTTGTTCTCTTGATGAATGCGCAAGATTTTATCACGCACGAGCTGTTCTTTCGACTCCATTTCCGCGAGTTTTGATCACAGGACTTTACAACTGTAAACTGTAAATAATGCACTATGAACTAAATCCACCCAAATTTTCATTAAATTCTACCTAAGGGTTAAAAAGTTAGAGCAATTTCATAGTGTGGCAATTTCATCGTGGACACCCTTTAAGTAAGGATGCAACAGAAAGTTGCACCATAAAGTTTGCCTCGCATATGGAATTCTGCTACGCGTTCTGAGCATTAATCATCTTCAGAATAAGGATGATTATTATTTATTTGTTTAGACAATTGACCATCATTTTTATTTTTGAGCTGTGTATAAAGAGAGAATTCTCTTTAAAAATTAAACAAATATTATTTTTAAACTCAATCTGTGTTTACATTTGTAGGCATAACATTTTGCAAACTAGCATGTAATATTCGTGTATTTCTGCAAATGTGTCTACTTTGGAATAACTTGATTATAACCTATTTGTATAAGTGATGCTTTCAACTACCTAGATAAGACATCATCATGTTAATAGCATGGAATTCAAAGCGACTTTAGAACATATTATTAGCCCTAAATTTGTATTTGAAAACTTCTTGTGTGTCTTAAAAGATGTTTAAATGTCGTTTTATTGCTCTGTTTTGATCATATACGATTCAAAAATTAAGTAATGGATACTAGAAAAATGCATGAGGCCTTTTTCTAGTATCCATTACTTAACAAGTTGTGTTACTTGGGTATTTCAATTATCGAACCAATTTGGAATCATTGTCATCAATTAGGCAAGACATTTTTAGAAGCCTCGAGTTGCAAGAATTTAAAAAAACCCAAGAAATCCATCTTCTCACAATTAAGAATACACATTTGAAACCCCATGAAACCCCCGAACATACCAACAACTGCGTTTCCGGCGTTGCCTGTTTCCTTCCAACCAGCCCGAATCAAATCCAACGTTCTACACCTAAGCCACCTCGTTTCGATTGGATTTATTTTCCAACTACGACAGGATTAGATCGAAATCGAAAAACAAAGAGTTCAAAATCCCATTAAAACAAAAAAAAAAAGGCGCACAACCTGGACATTCCTCAGACTCACGGCTTCGCTGAGCATCCAACCGAGTGGAGCTTAACAATGACGACTTCGACGAAAGAATGTAATGCCCATAAAATCGTCCCCGTCATCATGATCGTCTTAATCGGCCACGAACCGAACCATGCTCATACCAATTTTTCTTTTCTTTTTAACTGGAAATCAATAGCATCATCGTCGAGTTCTTCCAAGTTCTTCCGCCATCCGTGCCTTCTGCCTCCGGAGATTAGTTTTTTTTTCTCTATCTATCTTCATTTCATTCCTTCGACGATGATCGGAAATCGGCTGCTCAGCTGACGCTGGTTGCGATGGAACACCTCAGCGAGAAATAATTTCGAGAAGGATTTTCACGAAGGGGTGATTCAAAAATGACGTCCACTCTTTAGGGGGGAGGGGTATCAAATTTGTGACAATATGTGACGGGGGGAGGGGGTTATCAAAATGTGACATCCAACAATTTTGCATTTGGTAATCTGAATTTGTCAGCGTTAATACGAAAACAAAGGCGTCTAAAAGTTTTGGGTGTACGGTAAATGAAAATACACATTTTACTTAGTTGTGTGAGTGCATAAAATTTATTTACTGTTCTTATCGTCAATGAGCACGAACCGCATGAGCTGTGCTTCATTCTGAAACTTCGTCGAAGTTTGATTTTGTTGAAAATCCTATTGTGTTGTATTTTGTCGTGCATACCCGCTGTGTAATTAACAGGTTGGCTTGTGGTGTGTGAATACTGGCAAGATATAAAAAACGAATCCTATTCAAATCGAAAATCAGCACCTTGAAAACGGAAGCTTCGAAACCGAAAGATATACTAAAGATTTTTAAGCCAGCAGACCTTTTGTTGCGTATGTTTTTCGTCTAATGTAACTGTATATTCTTCAATATTTGTGCTGAACTGTAGATATCAACTTTAAGTTAACATTATTTTAAATAAATTCAACTTTTACTTACAATTTTAGTGTGTCTTAATAAAAATAGAATTTAAGCTATCTGATCTAAATTTTAAAGTATTCGTAGTGTTACTTTGTGGTCGCTTTATTCGCTAGAGGTATTGTGTAGACAGACAATCGAAACAACTGTCAAAAGTAATGTGGTAGCGTTAGTGCTCAAGGCGGTTGATTTCAAATCGACCAGTTGGCTTTGGGATGGTACTGAACGACCTGGCCTCTGTCACTGACAATGACCCATTAGCTTCTACACAGTGGTACTTCCCACCATTTTGACCACTTTTGGTCAATCTTTTAAAAAATTTGGATGTCGTCCGCTGGTTTTATGAATTTTCGAAGCTTTGCTTTAGTTAAAGCCAAAAAGTCTCGATTGGCCGTGACTCCGTGCAGTTCGGCGGATTCATGTCTTTCGGCACGAAACATACATTTTGACTTTTGTACCATTCTCTTGACTTTCGTGCTGCCTGATCATCAGCAATAATCGCTTCTGGAGACATTCCTCAACTCGCATATTGCCTGCTAAACCATAACCTTCTTTCCGAATTTTTCGGTAAAAATTGCCTTCTCCGTTTCGGGGATGTCTTTGTCTTCGCTTACAGTACAGAATTGTGGATTTCTACACAATAACGAATCGTAGAGTTTGCGGGCCCGTAGTTTCACGGACGTGGCCTGTTTTGGGTTTCTTTTGGGTTTTTTCTGCTTTCTGTATGTTTTTAGCCCAAGTCTTTCTTTGGCACGCATGACGTTACTCGACGAGGTCCCTAGTTTTTTCGCAACATCCCGAGCAGAAGTCGCTGGTTTTCGCTTGTAGCCATCCCAGATCTTTTTATCGATATCCGGACTAACAGGACCGGATTTCCGACCACTCTTTGGCGCATCTTCAAACGTACACTGTTCTCTATATTTTCGATCCGCAGATCGTACAGCTCCGACGCTTATACTCTCTTCCTTGGCCAATTTTCTTAAGGAGAGTCCGCTCACAGTGCACCATTTGTGCTCGATACTTTTTCGTTGATCCGGAGTAAGACCGCGCATTTTGATAGGTAACACAAAACTGAGCACTTTTTTATGCTTTGTCATTCAGAAATGAGCAAACAAAAGGACGCAGCCAAAACATATTGAAATATTTCATTATATTCAAAGTGACCGTTTAAATAAGGTGTGCTTATACTTTCTGGAATAATCGTTAGTTGCTGAAGACGTTGGTTGATCTTGGTCAGCATGGAGCGTCAGCTGTGCAGAGAGGTGAGGCTATGAATTTGGAGTAACATGTACATTTTTTATAGAAAAAAACAGCATTGTTAAAAATAAATACGTACGCGAACAATCTTTTCAGTTAGCATATTCTATGAAAGTAACAAAAATATTATAAATCTTGAAATCTTGATTTTATAGAATATGGGGCAGTGCTTGAGGATTGCGGTCAGGAAGAACCTGCTACTTTAAAAAAGTTTATAATTAAGGAATCGAAAAGTGCTTGAAATTTTCTTGGCAATAAAAAATATGATCTAGACTAAGTGTTGCACACAATTTTAACGTTGAGAGAAACTGTCTGGAACTCTGAATAAAACACCATCCTTTGCGAAAAAAAAAATCAATCAATTTATTATCAACAAGAAATTATGATTTCAGTCCTGTATGGAAATTTCAAAATAGGGTAAAATTATGAAATTCGATAACTGATCGTCTTAGGAAAACATTCTTGTGGTGGAAAGTGCTTTAAATTATCTCAGCAAGCTGAAAAATTATGAAATTGCTAATTTTTAACACAAACATTTCTAGGGCTCAGGAAAATCGAAAAATAACATCGTCTATACCAAAATTGCCCACAAAATTGAAATATTGATTTTTTGAAACCCATGTCAAGGTGCGATCATTTTTTGATCTCCCAGTATGAAATATCAGTGGAATTTCCTAGACTGTTCAATGTAACTCACGAAAATCCTCGATATATTTCAAAAACAAAAAACTCACCGCTTTCAAATTGTATTGTTCTAAATATCAAATTTTGCAATCAAAAACAATTATTTCTGTTGGAATATTCATGATTTCATTTCTTTTTCACTTTCTGATCATATTCTTTTTCGGACTTTTGAGTAATTTCAAGATTTTTCAGTACTTTTTTCTACGAGGCATGATGTTTTGCGCGTCTTCTCTACAAGAAAAATTATGTATGTTTCCATATAATTTTCCATATCTCGAGATCAACATCCAATATCGATATATCAAAATTTGCAATCGCATAAAAGTTGGTTTGATGTTTTTCGCCATACAAACGGTGTTTTCTGATTGTTCCGAACAATTTTCCTGAACCGTGAAAAAAATGTTGTGTAAAATATCTTTCCTGAATATTGATTAGAAAATTTCAAGCACTTTTTAAAACTCAATTGATGTTTTACAAAGTTTGCACTGCAAACTTAAATTATCCACCAGAGCTGAACTGAGATCAGTCAATGGTGTTTAAGCCAGATTTTGCCCGATTATGCGGTAACTTTTGCTCAAAAATCTGTTACTTATGCACAAAAGTGAGGAAAAAACACCGGTTTCCACATTAGACCCGGGGTTATCTCATACATAGATGTGTAAGTGCATGAGTGTGGTTCATGAGTTATGAATTTTTAAAGTAAGTATTATTGGAAAATCTAAAAATGATATAAACTCAACTAAAACTCCCCATTTCTTAAATTTTATCCATTGTAATCTAGTAAGTTCGATGGTTGTAAAGATGTTAATGTAGCCACTCATACCGATGTGGTCTAGAGAAAAATCTACGAATCACCATATTTTAATAAAGCTTTGTTTTTGAATCTTCAAAAACTATCGCAACTTTAATATTTATCAAGAGTAATAAAAATATACAATGAAATTATTAATTTAATAGGCATTTCTGAATCATAATCAGTCAAGTTTTTCTTCTACTTTTTAACTAAGATTATTTTAAATTCAAAACTAAAATGTTTCTTAAGTGAGTGCAGTTTAAAAAAAAATATTTAAAAAACTACGTTTTATGCAGAAGAAAAAATGTCGAACAAATATCTTGACTTATCTCTGCCAGTTATTTCCATTAAAACACACTTCCCTTATCCGTGGACAGAAGAACTTTACACATGTAAATGATTCAATTTGAACTAAAATACACGTTATTATTGAAATCGATAAAACCAATATGCATATATTCTTTTTTCAGAAGTGTGACAAAGTGTGACAGAGGGGGGGGGAGGGGGGTTGAAAAACCTGAAATTTGATGGACGTCATTTTTGAATCACCCCGAAGGCAAAAGGCACATAAAGATAGCAAAACTCTTCCAACTGCGTTTCCTTATCATCCGGCTTTCGGTCGTGCCAGTTGAAATTGGTAATAATCGTAAAAAATCTCTCCTACTCACTTCGCGCGACCGGGGCGTCTATCTGCTGGCTGGCTGGCTGGATAGGGGAAGCCGAGAGGCAGTGTCTATAAATCTGATGCAATCAGCAAATGGTAAAAGGGCAAACGAAATTGCTGTTTTTTGATGAGTTATAGCCTGGAGCGGTTGGATGGAAAAAAAAAGTTTCCCGAAGGCGTACGGAGTTTGGATTGAAAATTCTTGAAAAACTTGCTTGGCTGGAAAGATAGCATTAAATTTGTGGAAAGTAAAAACAATACAATCTTTTGTTCGGGCGGTTCGTGGAACTACATTCCGGGAAATTTATCGTCTTCGCATTGTACATATTTTCCTAACTGCATCTAGAAAAGGCACAGGGAATGGGAGCGAGTTTGCTGGGTAAAATTTACACAGCAGGAAAGTCACAAAACTAGAGGAACTGCCATTCCGGGGCCATGCTGCGCCGTTTTACTGTATATAAGGGAAAATTGAAACTTGGCTGCATGAAATTGAACCATTCATCATTTTATGAATTGTTTACCAGTTCATGCACCGAAACTGGGACGAGAGGAAAAGGTACTTTTCTATCTGCGGAACAAATGTTGGGTTATCAATTTGTTCCAGCTGTTCTGTTGTTTGCTTATGAGTTTGAAAATGTCAGTATCTACGCCACTACGTCTCAGGAAAACGATAAACAGTGTGTATTTTTGGGTGGATCAAATAACGGATGGTGATTCCTACAAGCGTTTCTTTGATTATCCACTAAACATTTTTACTCAGTTTACTTATATTATCCCAAGCAACATTGCCTGGTTCGTTTACGTTTTAGAGCATTCTACAAGCCCAAATCATGGTCTACAGAACCCTCATAAACCCGAAATTGCTGCTGAGGATGTGTTCTGCAAATAATAGAATTTGAATTTTGGAAAACAACTTTCTAGGATTTGTTTCAAAAAGTTCACAGTAGTCAGTCTAGCCTTTTTGGAAGTGATCATTGGTAAATTTACACAGCGTAGATTCCATGGTTCTGTCTTGTAAGCGTAAGTAACCGTATAGCAGTGGCATTTCGTTCGCATTTTCAGCCTGTTCTTTAATCATGTAGGAAGCTAATTCATTAAAGGCTTAGATTCTGAACCCCATTTTTGCCTTTGCGAATGAACCATAGAAGCAGAACACTGAGGTTGCCATTTGTTAGAATTTTCAATTCTAAAACGCGTAAAATTTCGAAGATCTGACGTATATTTACCGTGACACAATTCTGCAGTCAATATCAGGGCTCAATAGAAGAAAAGAGCAAGATCATTTTTACATTTATAATAAATCCTTATGAGTAAACTTACCAGTAAACTTGAATGGTTCCCAAAACTTACAAATCCAGCGACAACGGATACTGCGATTATTGTGCATGTTTCTTACTGATGATTTAGTATAAGTAGAGAGAAAAAAAAACAGCGATGTCAAAGGAGGGTGTGATCAAAAGACGAGCCGTTTTTGAGAGCGTAACTATGTGCTTTAAACTGTAATTAAATTTTAATTAAGTCCAATTATTTTAACCTACACTTCTAGATTGCTCACAAATTTCTTGAAAAATCGAATAGGGCAATATGGGTGGGGTAAAGCCAACCAAATCTTCGTTCACAGAGCCGTGCGGTGGTTTAAAAATTCTCTATTTGATTTTACAGGAAACTTTACATAGGAATAGTCCGATTTGGTTGATGTTGAGCCACTTCCAACAAAGATATCTATAAAATATTCAAGAATACAAGGGAAAGTGGGGTAAAACCAGCCATATCTACGTTACCAGAGCCATGTTGTGGTTGAAACCACCTTTATTAAATCCCAGGAAATTTCACATAGGATTAGCACTATTTTGTTGATCTTGAGCCCTTCTGTGTAAAGATGTCTGTAAATTATTCAAGAATATAGGAGACAGTGGGGTTAAATAAGCTCTATAACTCCACAACCATATCCATGCGGTGGTTGAAACCAGTTCAATTCGATTTCTCAGAAAATTTCCAATGCGGAAATGACTTTGTTCACAAGCCGCGTTTAAAAGCGACAAAAGTTACAGATTTTTTCCTTAGTTTTCATCAGTTCTTACCCCCTGTGGGTTGGATGAGTTTACCAGGGTGTCCAGATAGTATCCTGTGTCGGCAGAAATTTGGCCGTCATTGGCACGCCTAAATCCGCGATGGTCAGGATGCATTCCTTGCCCTTTTCGACAAGCTGTGGATCGATGCACCTTTTAAGAATAAAGACTAATAAAATTTAAACTCCGTTGCCATGCCCGGCTTCTCTTACCTGGACAAAATTACCAGAATTCTACAGAATGAATAACTGTTTTTCCTTGTAGAACTTTTTTTTATCTGGAAGGTAAAAAAATATGTCAATTATACAAACAGTAGACATACACCAGATTTATGATGAAAGAGTGAGATTTACCCACTTTCATAAATCGCCTTAACCATGGTTTGACGTTTCAGCCTATTTTATGAAAATGGGTGAAAGTAACCTAACTTTGGGTAAATTCAAATTAGCGTGTGTATCGCTGACATCTGTCACTGCGTTCTGCAGCGACGTTTTGACGCCTGATGCCCTCGCATCATAATTATCGGTGGACACGGTTGCCAGTTGTGTTCAACAAACAACCGGTCACGTAGATTACGTTAACCTGTTTGTTGCATTAGGAGAAAAACCTGTTCCCGAAAATGAATACGGAACGTGAACTAGTTGACGTTTTCAGGATTTTTTCCCTTAAATGTTATTTAGTTCATGATTACGCTATTCAGTCCACGGTGTATTTTTGCTTGTTCTCGAATCCATGACTGCAGTTCACGGATCTGGGCACGGATTTTTTCCGTTTAGGACAGAGAACCTTCAACCGAATTTTGTAGAGAAACATTACAACGAAGGTGCTTTTCTAATGAGACGTTGGGTCAGCATAAATAAGCTAGTATGTTAGAAAATTGGTATACGAGGAATAGGCCGACTGCAATTATTTGGTAATGAATAAACTTTAGTAACTTGCAAGGACGATTATTCCTTCTTTAAACCATACGGGAAATAATGTGTTCTTCAAAATGAGAAAACCAGGTAATGATTTCTTGAATATGTTTTATTTTCGTGCTATGAGTATACACCATGAACAATATTCATGATATTATGAACTAGGGTAGGGAACGGCTTCAGCTCCCCGGGACCCTACTCCAAGCACAGAGTAAACAGTAACCTACAATGCTCATTTTTCACTAGATGAAGCATCATGTTGCATAAAATGAGCGTTGTAAGTTATCGTTTATCCCGTGCTTGGAATTGGGTCCCGGGGTGCTGAAGCCGTTCCTTACCATATTGGTACACTGAAATTAAATCATGTATCTACCATAAATAAAACCATGAGCTGCAATCCTGATACTGAAAACTTTGTTCATGATTCTGGCAAATCTACTTTATGGTTTCTAAATGTGAACAAAAAATAAATCCACCTTAACGGTTAAAAATGTATCCGCTTGATCCTGCTCAAATACCGCCAATGGCGACACTTCTCTCACAACTTTGAAAAACTGCTGTGCGCTGCTAGGGTTGCTTGAATTGAAATATTTCTACGTTTCAAACTTTATAATTGATTGTGCGTCAACAACAAAAAAACATAATTAATTAAATGTGTTGAAAGATATTTGACGCCGAGACATGTTTTCTAAGATGTACCTTCGTCGAAGCCCAATATTATTCAATTGCTCGAGTTTGCGGACAATTAGGAGAATGAAACATTCATGATGTTATACCATTCTACCGTTGAGATAGCATAATGGCAAGAAGATTACAGAATCATTGTGGCCTCGAATCATGGGCAGTAGTTGTTTTTGTAAGCACTCTTTGTATATATACTTCACTGTTCATCGAAGCAGTTGTGATGAAGGGTTGCGAAATATCACCACAGCCACAAATTGCTTGCCAACCCATAGCTTTCTTACCCAACTTTTCGGCTTAAACGGATGTCTCAGACTGGATAAATACTGCCCCTTCGCGCACCGTGCAATATTGTGGCCCCGGAAAGGATTTGTAGTCGAATTTTACGTAGGTTTCATCATCCATGACTAAACAGTTCGAATTCCCAGCAAGCATCGTATCGTACAACTTTTGCACTCTGGGCCTCATTGATGCATCTTGTTTCGGACTCAGTTTTGGCTGCTTCGGCATCTTATAGGTTCGAAGATTTAAATGTTTTTTAGCATGATGAACATTGGACATTTGGCCAACTTGTGCTGTCCTCACTGAACTTCCTGATTGCTTTACGCACGGATGTATCACTTTAATTTTTGCCAACTTTTTCAGTTACATTTCGGGTTTTGTACAACATGTATGCACAATTTTTCAATATTATCCCGAAACGATTAAACTGCTACATAAGTATTGAGAGACATAAACAACAGGATCATCAATAAAAAAGAAAAAGTTACAAATTATTGTGAAATGGCAGTGGTTTCTGACTGCGTCCATCCTTCCTGGGGCAGTCTTTTTCCAAAAATTTCAATCTTCCAAACTTGTGAATGCCTAATTTTAGTATTTCTTGAACTTTTAGAAACATAAAACCCATCATTTTTTCCGGAGATAATACCATGAAATTGTTCCCACAATGTTATACGAATACCAAATTGAGGTAAGACAATGCCAAAATAGTACCTCTTAACTATTCTCAAGTATCCCAAATAACAAATTTCTCTCGATATTTTGCTTGCAATTCCTAGGAATTTTGTTCAAGCCTTTTACCTCTATGCCGTGCTCTTTAATACTAAGGCCAGTTATCAAGATCAATATCAGGTATTAGGTCAGGCTAAGTCGACACATTTATCCTACTCTAAACCCTAAGATGAAGTCATAAGTAGTGAACATCCTACCAATCCGTAACTTATGCTCTCCATTCTCCACTCTTCGTATATGTTTCGGTTAGTACTGATAATTGATGATAGCGATCATGGACGATAAAGGGCGAACACGAAATTATTGCGACACATTCAACAGGGCATAACTTACCATTGTTTACCATTGGGTAAAAATCAACCAAATTTTGCACACTTTCTCATTGATGTGTATTGTTTACATGCTGTCAAACTCGAAGTCGTGTTTTTCGATTCAACGAAAATGGAGGTGAACCAACGCGAGTCGAGAGAACAAATTCTTTCCAAACACCTGGAATTTCCTGACCTGTCGCACCGGCAGTTGGGAAAAATGTTGAACATTGACCATTCAACCGTCTCCAGAGTGTTGAAGCGGTTCCAGGAGCGGTTGACGTTGGACAACGGCAAAGGAGCTGGACGAAAACCGGGACCGGAGAACAAAAAGACGGAGGGAATGGTGAAGCGGATGATTAAAGCAAATCCCAACGTCTCAAGTCGTGATTTGGCTAAAAAGATCGGCATGCCGCAGAGCTACGTCCAGAATGCAAAGAAGAGAGCTGGACTACATACATACAAGGTACAGAACTTCCCAAACCGCGATGAGCGGCAACAATCGACGGCTAAAACTCGGGCTCGGAAGCTCTACGAGAAGATGCTGACAAAATATGGCTGCTGTGTGATGGACGACGAAACGTATATAAAAGCCGATTTTAAGCAAATTCCGGGGTTGGAGTTTTTCACCGGCAAGAGCAAGTTCTATGTGGACGACAAATTTAAGAAGAAGAAAATGTCGAAGTTCGCCTCCAAATATTTCATTTGGCAGGCCATCTGCTCTTGCGGACTGAGGAGTGAGCCTTTCGTGACAAAGGGCACAGTAAATGGCGAGATCTACAAATCTGAGTGCCTCGAGAAGCGCCTTTTGCCGTTCTTGCAGCAGCACGATGAAGCTCCGCTATTTTGGCCAGATTTGGCATCATGCCACTATTCTAAAAGTGTCCTGGAGTGGTATGAGGCCAATTCTGTCCATTTTGTTCCAAAGGACATGAATCCGCCAAACTGTCCGGAGCTGCGCCCGGTGGAGCAGTACTGGGCAATGATGAAGCGGGAACTTCGGAAGAGCAAGAAGACAGTCAAAGACGAGAAGGACATGTTAAGAAAACGAAAAAAAAACTGAGAAACTGGTACCAGATGACACTGTTAAGACTTTGATGGAGGGCATCAAGCGAAAATGCGTTCAATTTTAAACTCAAGGCTCCATCGATTAACTTTTCGTTTGATTATTGAAGTAAATATACGTATAAAACTACCCTAAAATTTTGGTTTGATTCTAAACATTATAAGAAAATTGGCATGACATTTTCGGTGTCGCAATAATTTCGTGTTCGCCCTTTACTAGACGAGGATGATCTTCGTTGCAGGTAGCAGTTACATCACCGTATTTAGGAGCAAGTTTGGTCGTCCACTACACCTTGCGTTCAAAGACACAAAGGCACGTTTGAGATCCACGAGCAAAGTCCATGTTTCGTGGCCGTAGAGAACTACCGTACTAATGTCTTGTAGATGATCACCTTTGTAGTTCGGCGAACTTTGTTCGATCATAGCGGCCTTCGGAGTCCAAAGTACGCACGATTACCAGCTGCAATGCACCTTTGTATCTCTCTGCTGGTGTCATTATCGGCGGTCATCATTGAGCTCAGATGTACGAATTAGTCGCCCACCTCGATTTTAGCACCGTCTGAACTCGTGGTGGATGGCTAACATTGTGTTCTATCTTTCTGGACATCTTTATGGACATTTGCATTGAGTGTTCATTGTGTAGGGTTGTGAAATGACTGCATTTTACACACAAAAAAAAAACGTTTTCTGAAGATGGCAACTATCTAGCGCTTCATTTGACAAAGATAGACTGTAGCGCCATCTTTGCGGCTTGACCTGGAACTAATCTGATGATGAAAAAAGACAACACATGACATACCGACAACCTTTGCCCAAGACAGCAACTCTCTAAAGCTTTCTTTGGGAGGGAATGACCCCAGCATAATGGTTAACATCCATAGTGAATCTCACCCACAGACAAGTTACAAAAATACGCCAAAAGTATTCAAGTGACTACGACGGGAGATGAACCAGCCCAGAGCAGAAAATCTCAATAATAAAGGAATTATAAAAAATAGCTTTATTTGGTAAAGATTGGATGCAGCGCCATCTCTGCGGCAATATCTGGAACTAACATAATAATGTCGAAATATGACAAATGATATATTGATAAACTTTGCCCAAGATGGCAACTCTCAAGCACAACAGGGTGCGGCAGAACATAATGCGAAAATTTGTTCTATTTCTTTCAAATCCCATTTTCAACTAGTTCAAGCAATAATATCAACATTTTCGAGTGCAGTTATCTTAATAAAGTCCTTTCAAACTAATTTATTCAATGTGTCCTCCATTTTCATTAAAAACATCCTCAAGCCGACGCCGGAAGCTAGAGCATGCCTTTCGGACGTAGTCCTCCGACATTGACTGCCATGTGCGTGTTATGGTTGACTTAGGGGTTTTCACACAAGAGTGTGATGTTGCAGGCTCGTGTTTCAACATATGCCCAAATCAAATAATCAAACGGATTAAGATCTGGACTGCTAGGAGGCCACAAATCCTTCAGCCACAACTTCATGTTATCGTTCAACCATTGTTGGGTTCGATTGGACGTGTGACACGGCGCTCCATCCTGCTGTAGGACAAAGTTTTGGTCCTCAGAGAAATTGGCCTTCACCCAGGGAAGCACTTGGTCTTTTTCAATACCGATATACACTTCGGTATTGATTTTAACTCTAGCATCAATGAAAACAGGCGGCATTTTCAAACCCTTGGACGCCACCAAGCCAAACATAATGACACCAGCCAGATGTTTGGTTTGAAATTAGAATTTAAATTTTTCCGGAACGTTCTCCATTTTCTGCGGGGAAATGAACTGGTCCGTGCGGCTTTTGGCCACAGCATCGATGCTGAAAAGCTTTTCGTCGGAGAACAGGATTATCATTTTCTCCTTCTTCAACAAGGAAAGCAATATCTTGGGACGAGTCACTCGTAGTTCCTTGACCCGGTCCGTAATCAAGTGGCGTTTCACTCTAGCTCTGGATGCAAGATGCATGCAGGTCTTCTTTGATGATTCTCCGCATGGATTTCTCCGAAATATTGGCTTCCTTTGTAAGTTTCTTTATGGAAACCGGGTTGCGAGCAATTTTTGCACGGACCGATTTGATCACGTTCGGCGTGCGTGCAAAGCGCGGAAGTCCGCTTCCCGGCTTTCGCTGCTTAGGAACATCCTGCTGGGACTTTTTCATGCGGTAAACTGTTGTCAAATGGCAACCTACCACCTTGGCAATCTCTTTCAGCTGCTTCTGGGCGAGCAACATACTGGCGATCACTTCTTTCGCGAACATTTTGACGAATTTGCAATAAAACAAATTGAGTATTTGGATGCAGCACTTGAAAGTAAACATAAACAAATACCCTTTCGACAGAAATTAGTCACTAGCTACACGAATTAACCCAATACTCAAGTTTGGACATATTCGCATTATTTTCTTCTGCACCCTGTACATTGGACAAATATAGACATCAGCGTCATTTTTGCGACATGACCTGGAACTAATCTGAACATATGACGACATAACAGAATACGAAACGTCTTATGTGACAGTTCTTTTCAGTACCCGAGGAAGTTTAAATACACTTTGTGTTACCATACTTTGCTTGAGCATGATTTTACGCAGCCGTAGGAACTCAAAGAGAAAGTCGACGAAGAGAGGACTGACCGTACCGTTGAAATATTTGATCATCTATAAACAATCGGAAAACTGAAGAAAGGGGATGTACTACAATAGGTCAAAATACTGGTCAAAGTGAATAATGCACCTGGCAAAGGTAGGTTAACAAATTATCCTATAGCTCAGCCTTTACCCCATGATTACTTTCACATAAACTCAATACTTACAGACACATGCCACATAATGCAGAATGAGCGAGAAAGTATTTGCGCCCACCTTGAATGTAAATTTCCCATAGTGCTCTGGCTGCACAAGAATATCTCATCCAAATAGATTTTCCACCAGACTCAAAAAAGAAATGGAAAAAAGAAGAAAAAGAAGGAACTTTCCACTAACTACTGTTCAGGGATTCAGAGAGTGAGCAACTTGCCACGTCAGCTTATGCATATTGCACATATATATTGCAAAAGTTCCTGAAGGTAGGGTAGGTGGAACGAGTCGGTTGAAATCCCGAGAACGTACAAAGTTCCGTAAAACCAGCAGAAGTAATCGGACGAGAAAGGAAAGAAGCTCCAACTGGGCGTTTTCCCAAGGTGGGATGGAAAATCTCAGAACGATTGAATAAGACAACTCGTTCTGCTTCCATTTCCGCCCTTTCGTTCTCATCTTAATAAATGATGACTCCCGACTGTGGAAACCAATTGGAAGTTTGCTACTTGGCAATGCAAATTCGATTAGTTACATAAAAATTCAAACGGAAGTGTTCGTAAAAGTAAGGAATTGCGAAATCTTGCTTCACGCAAATAAAAACAACCCTGTCAAATATTCTCTTCACCCGGGACGACCAAATACGATTAAGTATTCCCCTCCCGGTAATAAACGGCCCACAGTTTACGTCCATACTAACAGCAAACGTCAACATGGCAAACACACAAACGGCACTTCGGGTCTGGGAATTTTATGTCTAATTAAATGTCCCAACTCACGCATTGAGCGGCGACGGCAACGACGGACTTACGGCGGTCTGAATGGTTACGACTTTTTGGTGTGGCCCCGTCGAAATCGCTTGCTTCTCTCTAATGTTATTACTTTTCCACTATGTCAATCCTGCCGCCGACGGCATTGCGTTTCGCATTTCGCAACAACAGGGGAAACAAAATCGAAAGCATCAACAAAAATTCGTGTGTACATTAACATATGCGATTCGGTTCCTCGCTGCCGGTTTATAGTAGACAGCGAAAAATAAATTGTATACAAACGCAAAACTTCGGCTCCCATGCGTAGGGTTTCACTCTAATCAAACAGCGCATTTTATTCGTCGCATGTAGCAGGCCACGGACTGGCAAAAAAAAAGCAGACACATGGGGACTATCATATCTATAAACTCATATATTTAAATGACACGTTTTGTACGTTCCGCGCTCTCGCTTTCCGGTTGTCCGAAGCCCGCCTCGGTCGTTTTCGGTGGTGCCCTGTGGACGCAAATGGGGTGAGTCGTATTATTATTTTTTTTCTTAAATTTGATATAATATTTATTCACCCGGCAGAAGCTGATGGAGTACTCTAGCAAATATGCAACTATGGAAAAACCTCCGGCTGTAGAATGCGGGTATAATCAAATAAATGACGATTGACAGAAGTTGAGAAAACGTACACCACGTTAGAGAAAAAAAGTCCACCAAAAATTAAGATTAGTAGAGAAATTTAGAACAAATATTTGATACATTTAGCTAGAACTGCTTAGTTTGATAGTTTGATTAACCAATTAATCAAACAAAGTACCTCACTCATGTTCTCAATGGTTTCTTTTATTCGATTGTTTTCCGCCGGCCTCATTTTCTCACGTGCTGAAAACCAACGTCGCACAGTGATTCCATTCCATACAAAAGGCGGAAAAAGTCTGAAAATGAATCTTGAATGGCTATGTTTTGTGTTTCCAAGCAAATGTGTGCCCCCAATTACAAATATGCATTTTAAATTGTCGTATTAGACCACACTACTGAGATATAGCCACTTTTTGGTCCACGGGAATATCCGGGGGACATCCGATAATATGGTAAGTTCGTTTGCCTCGTTTTGGAGCAATACGATGATTTCTTTCAACACTATTTCAACATAATAAGGTCTGTATCCGCAATAATCCGGACACCTCAAAACATGAATAAAACAAAAATTTCGCATTATATTTCCGTCATAGTTGTTTATTTTAGATTCATGGGATGAGTTTAGATTGCGCCCCGGGTCAAGGAACTACGAGTGACTCGTTCCAAGAGATTGCTTTCCTTGTTGAAGAAGGAAAAAATGATAGTCCTGTTTTCCGACGAAAAGCTATTCAGCATCGATGCTGTGGCCAACAGCCGCACGCGGACCGGTTCATTTCACCGCAGAAAATGGAGAACGTTCCGGAAAAAGTGAAATTCAAATTTCAAACCAAACATCCGGCTGGTGTCATGATGGCTTGATGGCGTCCAACGGTTTGAAAATGCCGCCTGTTTTCATTGATGCTGGAGTTAAAATCAATACCGAAGTGTATATCGCTATTGTAAAGGACCAAGTGCTTCCCTGGGTGAAGGTCAACTTCTCTGAGGTACAAAACGTTGTCCTACAGCAGGTTGGAGCGCCATGCCACACGTCCAATCGAACCCAACAATGGTTGAACGATAACATGAAGTTTTGGCCGAAGGATTTGTGCCCCCCTAGCAGTCCAGATCTTACTCCATTGGATTATTCGATTTGGGCATATGTTAGAGCACGAGCTTGCAAAACATCACACCCTGTAGTACTATCTCTTCAGCACGATTTGGAACTAATATGATAATATCAAAAGACGATTAGTCACACATTGAGAAACATTGCCAATTCTCTACAATGAGTCTGGAATGTTTTATATGCATTACTGTTAACACAGCCGAACTTAAACTTCCTTTCCTTTGTATAAGATTCCGGAGTACAGTTTTTTTATTTCAATGCGTTTTTTAAACGCATAAATATTGACTCTAACTTAAAATTTCAAAATTATACGAAGAGTTGAAATCGGGGTCAATATTGACCATAATGTCTTATGTATCTCAATTTTTTTGGAACCACCTTAAACTAATTTAAAAAATATATATTTTAATGCAAAAATGGAAAAATCCGTCAAATATGGTACAGGACGGGTATTTAGCAGTTTATGCAGTGCCAGGATATTTGATTATGCTGTATAGAATCCATAATTAGAAGTAACAATATTTAGACGTTAATCCTCTGCTTACTTCTTATCTATCGGAACTCACTTTCAGAAACGATCATTACACTCAGAAAATTTCATATCCATGGAATAAAGTTCTCAATTGCAGGGACTTATTAAAAGCATGCGGATTGCTTTCCGATCATGAAAATGTTTTCTTCAGCAACGCAATCTGTACATAAACTAACAATATTGTATGAGTGCGATCCCGTGTATGTGTGGGAAAGAGGAAAGAAATAGGCCTGCTCACGATTTGCTGCTAACGTCAATTGCTTCAACCCGTTACTTCGAATTTACTCATCTGCTCTCGAAAACAACCATACCATTTCGATTGCTATGATCGCAAACTTGTCTACTAGCAGGTTGTTGGAGAGACGTACACGACCGAACGTTTAGTTTGTCATTGATCTTCAGATTGGCAATGTGTAGTTCTTATTTCATTTACTCTCACGGAAATGTACAAGACAGCAACTGTGACGACAAATGTGATGCTTCGTCGTTTGTTTTGGTCATGATTAACAAAAATGAGAGGAATGGCCTCTCTCAAAAGATACAGTGATGCCATAGCTGTTGCTTGATAGCTAAGCATTATTTATCGTTGAGTACTATTGGACTATTGGATTTTTTTTTCATTGCATACGATAGTGCCAGATGATGGAAAATATAAAATATCAACAAAAAAAGATTGTAAATTGTGATTTCAGATCATCATAATATGCAATAAATATTAACTCAATGTTCCACATCAAAATCTGGCAACAAGCCCAAATGTGAGAAAGAGCTGATGAACTCGAGCAGGAACGAATAACTTGATAACTGACCTGTAATTAAGAGCTCAGATCATAGGTAAAATACCTGAGGATTATATCATAAAAATGTTCCCACAATGTTATGGGAATACCAAATTGAGTGTAATACATCCCAAAATAGCACCTCTAACAGGTGATCAGGTATCGAATGAACAAGTTTTGTTACTGAGAGATATTTTGCTTGCAATTCTTAGGTATTATCTTGGGTATTTTACCTCTATGCCGAGCTCTTTTATATCAAGGCCAGTTACGACAGGATGCGGCAAAAATAATGCACATTTTGTTCTATTTCTTTTAAATCTCATTTAGGCCTAAAATTTACCGAGCATTAGGGTAGCGGGATGCAATGTTAGCCTAGCATCCTTCATTCCGTATGTATCAAAAGTGTCATAAATCTGTAATGTTCAAAATCAGCCTTACTATAAGAATGACCGATGTAGTCTGAAGCGATGAGACAAATTGATCAACTTATCGCTTGTTCACTTTCGCATATTTTTAGATTTCTTGAACTTTTGAAGATCATGATTTCACTGGTTACGCTGACAGATGATCACACTTCTTCAAGTGATCTAAATTTGGCTTATTGAATCGATCAAAGCAAGTAATGCAGTCTGCATCTGCAGAACATATACACGTTACAAACTAACTGTTAACATAACTGAAATAACAATGATTTTGCTAGAAAATCGTAGGCTAATGTTAGGGACATATTTTTTTGTATGATGCCAACTATGGCCTGTTGTATCAATAACGTAGTAAAAGGTCGCTCTTGGTTAAATTTAAGTGGAAATTTGCGGTTGTTTATATTCAAGTGGCTCATCCAGCATAGACCGAGAGAGAACAGAGTCATTGTTTGGTGATTATAATGTTTTCTATCGAATGGCTGATAAAAACATACATGAACACCCACTTAAATGTTTCGAAGTAGTTTTACTCTAATTTGATTTAGCGAAATTTTGTGTTCAGTAAGCAATACAGCTGCCTTATGCACTAATTATAAAGTAAGGAATAAAAAACATTACAAAGACTGCATTTAGTGCAAATCCATCGAATGAGACGAATTTGCATCCATGACCAATAGACCTGATTTGGTGCTAATAGGCGATATTAAATCCATATCCCTCGAAGGTTTCTGACCCAATAAAATCGAGTTGTGTAACTTTTGGTATAAATACTACCAAATATCTTTCAAACTTATCTTGCAAATGTATAACTAGTTGAATCTTGCTAACAGCTTCAAAACTTATGAGTTATAATAAAAATGTAGTCGATCGTTGCATAATGGCTGAGCAAAGGATACATACCCTATTATACAACGATGGCTGTGTTCTGATTAAATTGCTGCTAACATCAAAGAACTGGTTGAAAAAAGGATACGTCTTTTGAAATGTGCTAAATCGTCCAAGACTGTTCTGGAATTCAGAACTTTAGATCTGATTGTAACTGTTGCTTTATTCACTATAGAATGTATGATAAATTTTCAAACATATTCAAAAGAATGCCCTGAAGATCAGATATTATGGGATGAACTTGAGACATTCATGCCAAACAAATTAACGTAGCTTTGTATAGCCCATAAAGCTACTGCTACAGTGAACCTCATGTTTTGAATGACCTAAACAAAAAATTATACTATGATGTCTGTGGACATTTAGGAATATTTATTGCATATGTTTGAATAGTTGTCAGTTTTGCCAGAGGTTACGTTTACTGCTGTATATCTTAGTTCTGAACACAAATTCAGTTTTTATGAACATGAACAACCAATAATCTGATAATGACGGTGACCCTCACAGAAGATTCACTGAATGTATTTGAATGCATGTCAACTGTGGGTTATAAAGTGAATGTTACAACTTTGGTGCAACTCAAAGGCCCAGTTTGTTGACCTAAGATTTCTCATTATATCTGTTTTTCAGAAGGCTCACTTAGCTTGGTCTGACCATATTATTACTTCATTTAGTCTGAACATTACAGTTACAGTTATAGATTTTCAGTTTTGGTGAAATAGTTTGGATATACAGAATTATCTCCCTAATGTCTATTTGGTCTTCCAAGATGTTCAAGTGTCTTTCTATTCTGCAGCTTTGAATAGCCCAGAATATTTTTATTCCATAACTATGAGAATACGTTCTTATCCTAGGACGTTTAGTGACTCAAGAACATATCATATTGCCTCACGTATAATATATTTATATATATATATATATATATATATATATATATATATATATATATATATATATATATATATATATATATATACTATATATATATTAATTTGTTTACACCTAAGATTACTGTTACAACACAAATCTTGTTCTGAACATAGGGACAGTTTAAATGACCCAATACAAGATTCAGAAAGTAGTAAAACATTGACTGTTGACCTTTAGAAATATTTCATTGGATTGCTAAGCCCAAAAAGCTATTGCTCCAATTGAAGATCTTATATTCTAAACTCAAGTTGGTTTTTGATTATTTTAATCATCCCAGTTGGTTTCGTATTAAATTACGTTCTTAAACATTTACTGAATAAGGTAAAAATATGTGATCTTATATATTAAAAAGCTATAGTTTCTACTTTGTAGATCTGTAGATCTGGTTCTGAACTCAATGACAGTTTTGATGATACAAACTATCCCATTGATCAAATAATGGTCAACTCATTATTTGATCATTTGAGATCATCAAGCTAATCTTATTCGGGGCCTCTGCTGAATCTACAGTGAAGAGGTTCATTATTATGTTTGAATACATACATATCTGTCTTATATAGCCTGAAACCTTCTGTTGCAGCTTCTTAGATCGGTTCGAACTCACGTGCATTTTTGATAACCAGAACATCCCAGAAGATGCAAAAAATATAGAAGGAGATGTTGCTCATCACCATAAGGAAGGCACAAGAAGAGTGGATAATGTCTTTCATTGAAGATATGAAGAAAAAGTGTTGGTCAGTGTACGATAGGTTGAAATGAATAGTAATGAGGTGAGCGAAAGGGCATATCATTAAGTAGTACTTGAACCAAGGACGTTACTTTTTACCCTAACATCCCCACTGCAGTGCGTCGAAGCATGGACGAATCCGCCACCTCAACAAACAAAAGTAACGCGTGTTGGTACGCGCTCTTTTTATTAAGCTGTGGTGGTAGTTTCTTGCGGTAGTTCGCGCACTCTGTTTTGATGCACATGAGGTATGGCATTTTTCTCTCCTTTTTGGTTTTGTTGTTTCGCAACGTATGTCGCCTCAGGTTTTCTCGTCTCTGTTTCCTCAGAATTTGATGAGCGAACATCTTCTTCTACAACATAATCGTTACTCCGCGCACGGAGGTAAACCATGTTACGTGTACCAATCCATAAATGGTGGTAACCACGAATCAAACTGGTGGGGACCAGTTTCGCAACGCTGGTATTTCTCCGGTCTCAGGTTTGTTGGGGCGTAGAACGTTACTTTGCCTGTTGAGGTGGCGGATTGGTCGTTCCTCGACCTACCATACAGCGTGATGTTGGGGCAAAAGTAACGTCAGCAATTCAGTGCCTTCACCCTCTTTTTCAACAATTTTCAATGACACTTCTGCTCTATTTCTACCTACCGTACACTGACGGAACTTTCAACATTTTCTTTTCCTTATCCTTCATTCATTATTAGTATCCACTCTTGAATTTCATGGTGACGAGCGAACATCTCTTTCTACGTGTAATCGTTACTTCGCGCACGGTGATTACAACATAACAATTAGAGTATACAAAAAAATATGTAACGCTTTTCACCAAAAATGTAATAATAAGTATCCATATTGTACCACTATTCTAAAACAACGCTAATACTGCGAGCATTTATATTTCCTTCCGGAACATCGCCACATTCGGGGTGTTCGGTCGTGAATAAATTGTAAACTCCTTATGTTTATTTTTATTTCCTCGGATAAAGAATCGATTTAGAACCATTTCTCCTATAATAAAAATACTTTTATCAGTCTGTGATTTATAGGTATTTTCATGGTCTCTTATATAGGCTGAGTTGTACTTTTAAATAAAGACTCATATTTTTCAATTTTTACTACCATACTTCAATACTATGTATTTAGAAATCGAATTGTTTTTTTAAATGAAGTTTATGTGTAAATATTTCTGATCGATTGTTTTAAGTTTAATTTTTTTTTTTAGAAATAATGAATATTGACGCTTAACCTGACCCACTTTTTAGTGACCAGTCCAATAAAATTTTTGTGAGTTTTAATGATATATTGGTGAAAAACTAGCGAGATGTTTTTTCAAATACCGAAAACATCAGGTATCTTGTCTATAATATGATGACTGTAGTATTATCAGTTTCGATACTGTGATCCCTAATAAGCTCGATGGCACATTAAACATGTGGCGCCCTCTTTGTCCCAAATTTTAAGCCTATTGTTTTAGATCAATTTGTTTTAAAGAGCAAATATCACCTTGGCATGTGGACTCTTTTGGTTTAGTCCCAATAACAGTTATGGTTTATTGTAGAGAATAGTAGAGTTCCTTTACTATTACAAACTTTTACTAATAGTATTGCCTGTGTTAAGTGTTGGAACTGTTTTAGCTGTATGCTCAATTTGGGAATTGACTGTACTCTGAACTATAAACATTTGGTTTCATTCTGATAACGTATGGTCTTAATCAGAGAGAGAGAGAGAGAGAGCATTAAAGTGTAACGTATTATCGATACACCCTTTATAATCTGATCGATTTGATTATTGAGGCCCCTTACCTTCACGGTTACGTCCATCTACATGCCAAAGATTTGAATATCAGTATATAAGCGGATTCAGTGGAATCGAGATAAACATCTTATATCGTATGCCCTCGAGTGAAACGCTTAAACATCAAATGTCACCCTTGCATGGCTCACAATCTTAACGAAAGTAAAAATGAACAGTTGATTTCTTATTTGGCATTGCTGTAGTTAGCAAATTAAGGAAAACAGGAGTGATGTTCAATTCTAGGGTTTTTTTTTTTTCATTAGGGCGAATCTACAATTGAGAGATTCTCTCCGGAAACAACTCTCTTTCGTTATAAACCAATCACTTAACTGATTTTTTCATTCTTCTATTTGTAAGTATACTGCGTACAACTGTTTGTGTTTCGATCTGTACTAAAGTATACATTAAGTTTTATAATGGCACTTCATGACAGAATGAGAGCGGCGGAAGATCTCCATTGGCAGAACTAGACGTTAGTCTGGAGGGCCTGGAGGCCCACCAGGAAGTTTTTTTCGTTTATGAAAATATTGAAAGAACGTAAATGGCAAGTATTTTTTATTTTATTGATGAATCAGAACGTTAAATCGAATAGTTCCAGTCTATTCTGCTCGATGAGTCCGAGATGTGAAAATTGAGTGTAATTAGACATACATAACTACCTGCCCACATTCGTGTGGATCAAATGGAGAATGAGCTCAAACGAGGGACTACAATTTTATTCAGTTCTGTGAGGCGTCTCAATACTGAGCGATCAGACTGAAATTTATATAGGTCAGGTATAAACTAAAATATATTAAACTACAACGAACAGTGACTCTCAATGAACATTAAACAGAATTTATATTAAAAATTGGATTAACGCATTTATAATGTAAATACTCAGGCATATGAATAATGATTACAAACTCCTGCGTTTTGTATTTTAACGCGATAACGAGATGACTGACTCAAGAAAACGTATTTATTAGCTTTGCAAAAAACTTTTCATAAAACTTTTTTGGTGTATTGTAGAAAGATTGTGATTGAGGAAACTAAAAATTTAAGTGCTATTTTTTATGCTTTTTTAAAAAATAAAAATTAAACGGTGAACCATTTTTTTATACAGAAATTGAAGAAAAATTAGTAATCTCATTTAATTCCAACTACCTTTGCTTATCTTCGACAGTGTCTATTTCTGCGTCTACAATGTACGAACTTCTTCAGTGTCTCGTACTAATAACTCAACAAAAAAGAAAAAAAAAATTTAATGATTTATTTTATTCTTGTTTTTGTTAACTCATATAAACGCTGGAGTTGTTCATTACTGAAGCATCTTTTGTTGGTGGAAGTATTTGCGATATAGACGGATAAATGGAATCGAGATTCTTGATGTACTGAATAAACAGTGGTAAATATATTGTGATTGTAATGTAGATCTCATGGTGTTCGTATGATGGTAGTATTTTCAAATTAAACAATTTGATATTAAAATAATCAACAAGTTGTACCGTTTTTGAAAATGCCTGGGGTACAGTGCTCTCGTAACCCGAGGTCAGGGTACCACTATTTTCTTTAAAAATTACTATCAAAATGAACAAAAAAACGGAACCTTTTCCCGACTATGTTTTGCAACATCAATCTGAAGTATAAGGATATACCTACTTACTAACACAATTTTATTTTTTTTTTTTCATTTCGTTCATTTGTTCACTTATTATGCAAATTCTTTAAATCGTTGTTATACTTAAAATGAAAGTAAGCACTTCTAAACTTAGCAATTTTACTTCTTTCATTCTCTTTACTGAATTTATCTTCGATCATAATATTGCTGAATAAATGAAAACAGGATTTTAAATTCTGGCGATTTTCTTTCCAATTTACCAATATAAATATTTTTCAATCGTCGATGGAATTCGTTTGATTGGACATAACACAATAAATAACGCTTTACGAAAGTTCAAATCGTCGTACAAGGTTGTTTTAAGTAAATTCTGCTAACCGATACAATGAAAATTTATAAGTTATTAGGCTTATTTTTTTGAGAGGTTAAAATGAATAAGATTTAGGAGACGGTGCTATTAAAAACCTACGAAACTTACGAAAAGTTCAGAAAAACATCTATAAATGTTGGAACGAATTTAGAATTTGGTGCTTGTGGTATTCAAGACATCAAATCGCCATTTTCGTGCAGTGGTATGGCCAAGAATGTAAACAACTACAGTGTAGGCAAAATAACAAATGCCTCTTTTAAATGTATTTGAATTTTTAATTTTTCAAGTACAGTCTTTAAGAAATGTCGATTCGCCGTGAAGTAAAGGTTTTGGCAAAAATTTATATTTTAATAATTTTAAACTGGAAAAGTTCTAAAGATAGTGCGGCAATTATTATTCTTATGAAATAATCCCATTTGTAAATAAAATAATAGTAGAAATTTAAAAAATTCAACATAAACGGTTTGGAAATTAAAGTTTATTACAGACTTTTGTCAAAATTCAGCTTATATATTTGATTCATGAAGATATAAATATGACGTGCCATAAACAACTGTGATTTATTTTATATTTTTGCCACCACTGTCTTCAAACTATTTCAATATAAGTGAATCTTTGATTTAAAATCAAATCTTTAAAAATCTTAAAAATAAATGTTAGACAACTGTTATATGGTAAATAGAAAGGAAATTTGAGAAAATTAAAAAAAATGGTAGCGTGTTAAAAATAATCGGAACTGCTGCCTTTCTCATTAGATACAGATAGAACTTGGCTGTTTTCAAATAGTATATTTCGCATATTCTGTACAATTTTATTCAAATGGTTTGGTTATAGAAAATTAAAAATATTGTTTCAACAGGTCCTGCATTGCGGCATGACAATGAGGTAATTAAAATAAAATATTTGTTGAAAGCTAATAGTTACCCTGGTTGACGTGTTTCAATGAAGTGA
>JASCZW010008867.1:0-46738 GCA_034211315.2 Aedes japonicus
ACGCAATTTGATTGTAATTGTATTTTTACTGAGGCTGAAAGCCGATCAATGATAAGACCCTATATAAAGTGAACAAAGAGTGATTCAACGATCACTTATTGTCTCACTCGAGCAAAACCGGATATCAAATTAAAAACTAATTCTCAAAAATCGTGATTATTCAGGCTGCTGAAGGCTTCCTCGAAACATCAATTTTGGGAGCTCACAACTTTTTTTACATAATCTTATTCATCTGCTTGTGGAACGAAAAATGAACTCTATAGCAAATATAGAAGTGCTTTTGATTGATTTATCAATTTGTTAAAATGCATACAAATATATTTCAATATAACCCCGAGATATAAATTCGGTTCACTACTGAAACTATTCAACGAGCAAATTAACAGACCCATTGAAATTGGAAAACTACTAAAAATTAACAAAAACTTCACCTGCTAATTTTTTTTCAAATACAAAATAAGGTGATACATTTTTTTCACACCATCATTAAAATTCTAGCAAATTAACAAACGAAATACAGGTATACCTCGTTAATACGTACCCTCGATAGATACCTTGATACATATGATTCGATAGTACGTACAGCCACGAGCCTAGATTTTAACCCTTCTTACAAATTCACCCTTCAAACAGGTTGCGGCGGTAGGACATTATTTTATTAAATATTTGTAACGGCCTTACCCGGATAAAAATAACTATGCAATTACAAAACAATAATATAAAATAACATTAAAGTCTATTGCCGACCATGAATCTTATTGTTCACGTATTAGATAAATGAAAAATGCATATTGTCATTACAGTAGATCTACTATTCCCCCTATATGCTAGAATTTTCAACAATTGCAAAACAATACAATCAATAGTAGATAATTGACTCAGATTTGTTCGGGAAAAAATGATTTTTTCCATAGTTAAGATACATAACAACCCCCTTATTCTATTGTCGATGCCTCAATCTATCTATATAAATAAAAATGAGTTGGGGTTCCTTTGTCACGATTTAACTCGCGAGCGGAAGGACCGTTTGGCATGAAAATTTGTATGCAGGGGTTTTTGAGGCTGGGCAATATTTTTAAGATAGTAAAAGACCCCTCCCTCCTCTGAAAGGGGGGGGCTCCCATACAAATGAAACACATTTTTCTGCACAACTCGATAACTGATCAAGCAAAGGAACCCAAATTTAGAATGCGGAAGTTTTTGGAGGCAAAAAATGTTTTTATGGAAGTTTGAGACCCCTCCCCTCTCTAGAAAAGGAGGCTCCCATACAAATGAAACAGAAGTTTCTGCATATATCAAGAACTAATCAAGCAAATGGAACCAAATTTGGCATGTGGGGTTTTCTGGTGGCGAACAATGTTTCTATGGTAGTTTGAGACCCCTCCCCTCTCCTAGAAGGGATGCTGTCAAACAAATGAAACTGAAATTTCTTAATAATAACTCTAAATCTAATAAAGCAAATGGAAAAAAAATTGACTTGCGGGGATTTTAAAGGCAATAAATGTTTCAACGGTAGTTTGAGACCCCTTCTCCCTCTCTGGTGGGGGGGGGGGCTCCATACAAATGAAATACAAGTTTCTGCATAACTCTAGAACTAATCAAGTAAATGTAACCAAGTTTGACAGGTAGAGGTTTTTGAAGGCAAGAAATGTTTTTAAATTAACTCGAGACCCCTCCACCCTCTGTAAGAGGGGGGCTCTCATACTAATGAAACACAAATTTGTGCAAACTCATGAGCTAATCAAGCATAATGAACCAAATTTGGCATGTGGAGGTTTTTGGAGGAGAGAAATGTTTCTATGGAAGTTTGAGACTCCTCCGCCATCTGGAAGGGGAGAGAGGGGGTTTCCATACAAAAACAACACCAATTTTTGCCTAACTCGATAACTAACCAAGTAAATGGAACCAAATTTGGCATATGGAGGTTTTCGAAGGCAAGAAATGCTTCTATTGTGGTTTGAGACTCCTCTGCTTACTGAAAGAGGGTCTCTCATATAAATGAAACACGAATTTCTGCATAACTCGAGAACAAATCAAGCAAATGGAACCAAATTTGGCATGTGGAGGTTTTTGAAGAAAATAAATGTTTTTAAGGTGGTTTGAGACCCCTCCGCCTTCTGGAAGGAGAGACTCCCATAAAAATGAAACATAATTTTTAACATAACTCGAGAGCCAATGAAGCAAATGAAACCAAATTTGGCATGGTAAGGTTTTTGGAGGCAAGAAATGTTTCTATGGCACTTCACCACCCCTCCCCACACAAATAAAAATCAAATTTCTGCATAGCTCGAGAAATAATCAAGTAAATGAAACCTTTTAGCATATGGGGGTTTATGGAGGCTAGATTTCTTTATACATAAAAATGATTTTCTGTCTGTCTGTCTGTCTGTCAGACCCTTATAGACTCGAGAAGTTCTGAACCGACCAACGTGAAAATTTATATGAAGGGGTTTTGGGGCTGGGAAGGTTCTTATAATTGTTTGAGACCTCTACTCACTCAGGAAGGAAATAGATAGAAGTTTGAACCCCTGCTTATTCAAGAAAAAAACTCATTTAAAAAAACCATAATCGTGCCAGTTATATCAAATTTTCCTTCATTTAGTTGCAAGCATAGCAGCGCACTTACCGGGTTCAGCTAGTTAACAATACATTCAATTGTAAATCTATGAGAATTTTTTTATCGAGAGGCCGCGGTTTTGATTCTTTGTGAACTCATTTATTGCATTCACACTCTAATAAGCTGGATTACCCTGCAATAAGTCACAACTGGACATGATATGTTTCACCTCTCTCTGTACCTTATAGCTCCTACTCATGCGTTTGAACAAATGTCATAGGTGTCTATTAGGGTTGTCAGGCACTGTAGTATACAGAATATGTGTGAAGGAAATGTTAAAATGCTTTAAATGATTTTAAGAGTATTAATTTACTGTTCGATTTGGGTATAATCATTCTATTTGAGTTTAATCACCTTAGCATGAAACGAAATAAAACTTGTAGTAAACTATACGAAAAGCTTCTCATTTCACAAGAGTAAACAAAACCAACGCAACGCATTGTCATGAGAGGCCGTTAGCTATAAATACCAGCTAGCTGTGCTAATCCGGTTCATTCTTGTAACGAACTTTTACAGCAACGGACCTGTAGCAGCAGCAACAGTGAAGCAACATTATCAAAGCTGAAAACTTCGCTCAAGTCGTAACATTAACCAGTTGGTTTACGTAATGTTGCGTCTTCTTTGTGCGTTGCGTCACACACACATACACACATACACACACATACACACATACACACACACACACACATATTTTCCTTTCCCGTTAAGCTGATTCGATTGGTATATGATATGACAAGAAAATCATTCCTTTTGCCGAATTAACTGCCTTTATACGACAAAATATTTATTTACATGGTTAAATTTATTATTTTATACAATTAAAGTGGTTTAAAACCCACTACAGATATAAAAAACAAAAAAAAATTGTGATTCGATAGGACATACGATTCGATAGTACGTACACTAAACGAGGCGTAGGTGTACGTACTATCGAGGTATACCTGTATGCCTATTCGTAAAAGATATGCTTATTCTAATGGAATTTAAAGGGATTTGCTCGCGTTTAGTTTGAAAAGGTATTTCAATTTTCTTTTTTGAAAAGTGAACAAGGGGAGTGTTAGTAAAAAATTATCATTTAATTACTTTTGACCCATTTAGGAGGGAGGTTATTAAATGAAGTTGTTATAACCCATGAAGGTGGTGTAATGTGTGAAACAGAGTAAAATAAAGGTTTCTTCAACCTTGTTAAAACAATATTTACAAATACATAGTAAGAAAAAAGGGAATAGGAATAAGATTTTGAAGCAACTGAAAATATACCTTGCTACAGATAAAAGGCATTGCGGAAATTTATTTGTATGTTTGGGGTCTTACTGAAGGTAAGAACGAGGGAGTCATTGAGCTGTAAGGAAGATTAGCGTTCAAAATTCAGGAATTCTCGTTAAGAAGGCAGGAATTCTAGAGAGTTTGAGCTTTTCAGTGGCATACCAGTCGAGTAATTAGTAGACGACACTGAAGATGTCAGCACATTGTAGACGAAATACGCGTATCTGTCAAGCTAAGCAAAGGTAGTTGGAATTAAATGGAAAATACTCATTTTTCTCCTAATTTCTAGTTATTCTTTCTTCTTTTTTTTCTAGTTACAGGTATTCCACTTAACAGCTCACACTCTCCAAGATTCACAATAAGCGGCTTTAAAAAATCCCTGTGGAAATGTTGTAACTGTCAGATAGAGGCAAACTTAGAGCATTTTGCTTGGGAGATCATTGTCGAATATAGTGAGATATTGAAATAATGTAGCTTGAAAACAAGCAATTCATGCTATAGCAAACGTGAAACAATACTCGAAAATTCAGAAAACTTTAAGACTTTTTGAAACTATCAACAGAAAACGCGGGAAAATTATTTTAGATTCATTATAAAAAGTATTTATCTTGAATCGTAGCAGATTTGTGACACACAGACTTTTTCAGTGTGATGGTTTAAAAAAACTAGTGTTACTAGTGATAGTTGGAAACAGAATTTCAGTTTATTTTTATTTTTTATGTTTTAGAAAGTGTTCAAGTTAAGAGTTAATTTAAGTTTCCAAGTTTTCCAAAAACATTTAATGCATCTTTCAGTAGAAAAGGAGCAATTGTGATTTTCTGGGCTGTGAAACTTAATTACAGTTTAAACTCGGAACCAATAATCGTCCATTGGACTCCACATTAAAACGCATCACAACACATCACTTTCAGGTCTTCAGCCGATAAAAACGGGGTGCATTTTTCTGCCATCAGAAGCAACCAATCTGAACACCACCTCCCCTGCTAGGTGCTTGGCTCGAAACGAGAATTTGATGTTCTAAGGTACATCAGATGCTTTTTTCGAACTTAAATATTATTACAAGCTAAACGCGGTGCGGGCCTTGCAACTTAATGAATGAAAATTTAATAGAACTGACACTTTTACGGTTTTCTAGGAATGAGTTTTGTAAAAATAATTTCATTTACTAATGTGTGTAAATTCTGAAAAATAACACATCGGTGTGTGTGTGTTTTAAATGTTACCCTTGGATTGTTAGTTTCTACCATGGTTTGCCTGCCTTTCTGTGTAGAAGCATTTCATAGACAAAACCATTTATTTTCAAACTACGCCGTATCCTGTCAGTTTGAACGTAATTTTCTCTTGCATAACCTTAGACTAACTTCTTGTGCATAATGTGGCCCTGACAGTAACTCAAGCATCTCCAGTCTCGACTAAAAAGGGTTTCAAACTTCTATCAGAATGTGCTGCTTACCCGAGAAATACACATTAAGTGTTTTAGATGTCTGAATAGTTCTCATGATTTGATGAAATTTCTATTTTATTTGTATGCGAGCCGAAGACAACGCGTATGCGCCCGTGAAAAGCTGCCACATAATTTCAGATGCATTCACCTCGTCGTGTACAGAGTTTTTGAGGCAGCTTGCATATCTAACGAGAGGTTTAGCAACATAAATTTTGCGCTTATTTTGAGTGCATGAAAATAATTACGAATTAACGTCGATAATTTCTATGTTTACTAATGAACAAGTGAGTGTTATTTCGGAAGCAGCCATGGGTGAGATGCATCTGACTATAACTATATAACAATAACCATATTTTTAAATAACACCAAATACGTGCATAGTTTGGAAATTTAACATTTCCAAATCTGGAAGTGTGTTGCAGTGCCCTTATCCATATGATATCGGTAATGTTTACATGCGGGGCTTATTGTATGTGAAAGTAACCTTGGAATGGGCGTGACTCTCCAGACATTCTGAAATGGGTTGCTGGATCTGCAGTAGAGCTATCATTTTCTAGCTCTCGGATTAAAGGTACTTCCAATGGTCACTTGAGGGATCGTTGTAAACAGATTTCTTCCATAATACCATTGCCGGCCAATGAGTGGTAGATTGCACACACACACACACACACACACACACACATTTTTTTTTCCTACAGATATCTGTAAGTCAATATTGCAGATTTTTGAGATAAACAAAGATTTTTTAGATTTTTAATACTTGTCCACGCAAAGACCACAAATTTTAAAGATGTGTTCATTTTTGGCCTGTTTTAGGCCTATAAAGCCTATGCAAATAATTGGCACTGAACTACAGTGACAAGTGACATTCTGAAAGTCAGTTCGTGTTTGTGCCCCCAACTGATTCCTCCATAAAATTTTTGAGATGTTTTTTTCGGATTTTTTCTTAGAATTTTCCAAAGATTCTTTGAAAAGTTCTCAGTCGCTTTATGAGATATTCCTTCTAGCGTTTCTATCGGTATTCTTCAGGATTTTGCAGGCATTTTTCCAGGGATTCTTTCAGGATTTCTTCTGGCATCTCATTGGCAATTTTTCAAAACATTCTTGTGATGAATTTTATGTAACGAACCCCTGTACTTTGTTCTATGAAATGTTGTGTTCGGTAAGTTGAATTCATCGGACAATGCCTTAAATCAGAAAATCTGGAAAAATCTTTTATAATCAATTCATCGAATAGGACGAAGTTGCATCCACGAATAGACCCAATTTGGTGCTTATAGACCGACATTACATCCATATCCCTCGAAAGGTTCTGACTGTCTATAATGAGTTGTAAAACTTTTCATGTCAAACTACTAATGAAACTTATCAAGGAAAGTGTATATTGAAGTTGAATATCGATAACAGCTCAAATATTTCATGAATTTGAATTAAAAAAAATGTAATCGATTGCTGCATTCTAAGCTAAGTCAAGGGACACAAACCCCAACTTGATTTTTTATATTGTAACTATAAAATGGCACTCGAGCACTCAACAGAAGAGTAATCGATTTTGAAAATGTCTAGTCATGTAATATTAGGAACCAACGTAAGGCTAGGCGCGTTTACATAACTTTTTCTACGAGTGTAGTTCTTCAACCCTAATTACGGCTCCACGAACCCTTTTCATGCCAACGCAATCGATCTTTGGTAGCAATCTTTTACCCGGATACCTGAAGTAACGAGCATGTCACTGAATCTAAACAGTAACCTAGACGCTACCAAACCATCCTATTAATCAATGGCAGCATAATTAATCATCAATTAAAAGAGAGATTTGAGCAATAATAAAACAGAAAAAAGTGCCATTAAATTATTAAAAGTTCTGTGCCAACAAATAATGTGTGATCAGCATTAAAAATTAGGAATGAGCAATAAAGATGAGAAAAAGATCTTCGGATAATCTAATTAGCTGACCGGTAAATCTGTCAAATAAAGCAACAGCTATTAGTATATGTGCAATTAAATATGGCAGTATTTCCTAAATTATGTAATTTGAGCACTAAACTATTCGCATATGTCTTTTAATTTTGTTGGATTTTCCCATAAAAACAGTAAAATGAACAATGGATATTTATTTATCCATTGCTCATTTTACTGTTTTTATGGGAAAATCAACAAAATTAAAGACATATGCGAATAGTTGATGCTCAAATTCATAATTTGGCGGAAATCTGCCGTATTTAATTGCACATGTATGAATTGCTGATCCGCAATTAGACATCCGAAGACTCTCATCTTTATTGCAATTCCTAATTTTTAATGCTGATCACGATATTTGTTGGCACAGGCTCATAATAATTTAGTGGCACTTTTTTCATTTTTGGTGCTTTTCTGAATTACTAAGTGCAGGTAAATATTTTTAGTCATTAATCAATCACCGGTAAGGTGCGATCTTTTGGTGGAATACGTGAAAAAATCGTTCTTTAAATTAAGAAAAATTCAGGCACCAATCTATGGATCTTTTTTTGGGGCGTAGAACCACCGCGTCCACTGAGTTGAACTTTTGTGGTATACCCCTTTGTTTACTATACTAATTCGCATCTTAAAGCTAGATCACCATTTGTCAAGTGACCAGCCTAAGACGCGTCTCCCAGTCAGGCAAAATTGAGTTTATAAAACCCACCACCTTCCCAGGATTTTCAGTCCAAATTTCTTTAGGTTGCATATAGCCACTGTACAGAAATTTAAGTCTGCTCTTGTACACATCATCACAACTGCAAAGCAGATATTCCGAGGTTTCACGTTCCATGTTACAGAAACGACAGATATCATTCTGAACCTGGCCAATGTTTTTCAAATGATATCTACTCGGGCAATGTCCGGTTACTAGGACAGTATAGGTACAAAGAACTCTCTTTTTGAGCTCCAGAAGCTTTTTACTAATTGTAACATTTGGAATTATAAACCTTTTCGCTTGAGAACACTTTGTGGTGACCAACCAACTAAAATTAATTAAACAAAAGATCATGAGATGAATAATGGAACAGTTCCACTATCTGGTAGTGCTTTCCAAAAGTGTGCTGATTTGTTTTGATATGATTTAAAACTATTTCAGCTTTTTCAACTTTTTCTATAAGATCAAATGCAGCATTTTTAGAATTTGCAAATACTGTACTTGACCATTGATCACCATCTAAGAACTATAATGTTTATCGGTAAGAAGTACTAGAGGATTTTAAGAAGCACTCTTGGGCTGCATTTCCACTGATCTGGCAACACTTGTGTGCTTCTTTCCAAAATGGTAAAAAACCAGACCAGCCCTGGGACCTGGTAGTTTAAATTAAGCCCAGGGGATAATGACACGTATTAAGTTGTATGAATTTAACATTTATTCATAATTGCTCAGATCTCACCACTAATGTATGACGTTGAGTTTCCTTGTTAGGAAGAATTAGCCGGAACCCAAATCATCTTCGGAGTGGACTTGCCGTTGATGTACTCCAGTTGAGAATCTGCGATCTTCTCCATCAGCAAAGTTCTGCTTGATGTATCCGTTCCGCCAATTTCGTCTTCTTCTGAACCGATTGGAACCTTTCAAGCGGGATTTCATCCGCTTCAGCCCGGCTTCAATGCAATCAAATAACGTCTCCAAACAAAAATTCCACACTTGATATTGTTCTTTCCTTGTATTCTCCCATACGCGGGGTAACGATCTGTGATGATGTTGTTTTGAGAAGGAAATAATTTCTCATCACCATGAGGCTCTAGGAGTAGACAGCATTTTTTTTTTGCTAGAACAAAGTTGTTAAGAGAAAGTATTGATAGTTCCGTTAGCTCACGGCAGGCTGTGAAAATTGAATAGAAGTAGTTTGAAATTGAGCGGAGGGCATTGTGAGGTAGTATTTCGAAACAGGAAACACATGCTTTTGCCAAGCATCCCCATGCGGGGTAGGTCCAGGCATGATCGAATGCACCACCTTGACTGGCAAAAGTCTGTGCACTTGATCGTGCTCCTTTTTTTTAATAGTTCTAACGAACTGTCTACTTGTACTCCCAAATCCCCTACATGGGAGAGAAACTATCTCCCGCTCCTTCTGGGTTTATTTTTGGCATACAACTTCTGCTTTACCTAACATCAACAAAATTAAAAATTCCAGTTTAGGAAGTCCTTGCCGTCGAAAAGATGAGGCTTTTTATTTTACGCATGCATTTTTCTTCCGAGAGAGCTGAGTTTCAAAACTTTAGAATAAACGGAAAAAAGCGACAGCTCACAGAAATCCAACCGTACTTGGGCACTACTTGATGCGATCAATCCAATTAAAGTAGTAGTTTAATAATCACTCACCATCCGTGCAGTAGGCAAAAATAATGTAAACCTTTTTTAACAAGAAACAAAGTTACACGTCAACGGAAGAAAAATGTGACAGCTCCTGAAAACTCAATCGTTTTCGGGCGTAGCTTGCTGCGATATCCCATAAATTTCCAGATCCGAGTTACACCCCGTTGACACTACAAGCTATATTACGTGATATAGAGTATCTTGATATCAAATGCCATGCACGTTATTTCCAGTGAAAATTAGATGCATTGATGCCGATATCAAGATACTCTATATCACGTAATATAAGCAGTAGTGCGAACGTACTAAATATTATACTGGATGAACTTTCGACTAGAATAGCGTTCAACTAAAAATAATGCCATGGATTATCTATTTTATTTTATTTGTAGATGCTCTTTATTGTTACTTGTTAATGTTTCTTGTTTATTTCAAGAACAAAATACTGGTCAGGTGTTGTAAAAAGAATTGATTGAACATTGGAATCGTTACTATACTAACGCTTCTACTAATGCGTTTTCTGCGTAATTTTCTCAAGTAAACATACTTCCATTTTTAAAACCTAATATCGAAGTGAAATTATTTCTTTCAATACAATGAAAATGAAGCATAATAAATATTTAAATTCTTTTAATTAGCCCCTGTAAATTTTTTTTTTTTCAATTCAAAAGTTGATTCAAAATTCAACCTACTAAATACAGTGACGATGTAATCCCATCATCGATTCCCGGTGCCATTGACCCAATAACTTCCCCGTGGTGTAAAAAGCAAAAACAAAACATCGCGGCATTCGCATCCAGCCTAGGAAAAAGGGATTTTATTACTTTTATTAGTTTGAGCTTTGCTTTGCTAGTGATATCTACTATGAACTGAACAGCTTCTAGTGGTACCGAGAATGGTTGGGTTGGCAGTGTGCTACAGTTTCCTTTCTCTAGTTGGCCTTCCAGCATCAGTATCTCCTAGATTTTTTTTTCCGGAGCAATTTCGTCTTCCAAGCCTTAACTCACTCTTGGGGAGACGATATCCTTTCCTTTCACTTTCGGACTTATTTCGTTTTTTTTGACCGCTATACAACCACTCTTTCACTCATCGGCAGCAGTTTTCGTCGGACATACACAGTAACAGTCGAACCGTTCGCTTGAGGTGGAAATTTTCAACGGTCGAATAAGTATGAAACCATGTGATCCAAAAATCGAAATAATGTTGGTAGAATCGTGTCAAATTTAAGAGCACATTGAGCCTTTTTTATGTTACTAGCTGACGATTAGAACCGTTGTTGAAATAGCTCTCATTTTCACGGTAGATACGGTGAATAACAATATATTTACAACTAACTAACAGCCATACCTAGGAGATGCGAACTAATTCCATATGCTTGTAAAAGAGCAACATGTAAATAACTCAAAAATCATCCAAGTTGGCTTTTACCAATACTTCTATAGAATTGATTTCGAGAAGCTGTCAAGCGACTGTCATTTCTGCTAAATTGTACTCGTCTACTAAGTCTGAAATCTTCAGGAAACAAGAAAAGCAAAACTTATGTTAGTCATAAAAACAGTTAACTCAGAAAGAAATGAAGAAGCTCAGATGCCAAGGGTGGGTTAAGTGACGAAATGGCCAAAATTATGTAACGTATGGTCAGGGGAATGACACATTTTTCACCAATCTGAAAACCCCTAAATAGCCTAAGCCTGTGCAACCGGTAAGTATTTCAAAATTGATTCATTGCATTTTCTGAAACTATTATGGATTTTGTGAGAATAGAACGCAATTTTTTAAGTAAATTTTGAGGTTCTCAACACTTGAAAAATCTACCCTGCGTATGCGAACAAATTGCAAAGCTTAAAACTATGATATTTCCTAGGATTTCAAAATTATGAGCCACACACAAATTTTTAAATTTGTTTTCTCGAAACAAGATGTGTGTCTTTTGCACATTTTCAATTGTAAGTAGTTACAGTTAGCTATTTTTTTTCAAAATGAGCAGAGTTAATTAAAAATTAGGTTTGATTTTCAACAACAAGGTAAACTTTGAATTTGATATTCAGCTGTTTGATTCCGGCTTAAAAAATTCGAACACGTCACTGATCCCTTAATGCTTTAGTGTTGATTATTTATTGAACATCCAGTTGCAATGACTCCCCAATAACATTTAACTTTTCGAAGAAAATCGAACCACACAAATAAAACTTGCGCGCATTGCTCCGTTATGTAACATTCAATCCATCTCCCGTGATTGGTCATCAATCGAGAAATAAAAAAATCGCTTTCAAAATTCAATTTATTTAAACTGTAGGTACTTGTGTGTACAGTCCGTGCATGAGAGATGTAAAATATTAATTCCCAAAGTAAACAGGAGCGTCAGGCTGAGAAACGGAACAAGCAGCAAACCATTTTCCATCGCACGGAAGTAGGAATAACCTGAAACAACAACAACAACAACAACCGTAGAATAAACATGAAACCAACTTCAGTTGGCCATGCCTTCGGTGAAGCGCTATGGTGATGCGGCAGTGCGACGAACACGAGCCAGCGCATGGCACAGGGCGAATGGAACCACTTGCCTCGTTGCCTCCTCGCTAGAAACACTGCAAGGAATAATAAATTTAATAAATATTAAATTTCCCATTTCGAGCTAAAATTTTTATGAAAAATTACTTTCATTTCACTTTGCCTGTTTGTAGCGCTCCTTCCTCTGCGTCCTTGCCGGTTCCGGTCTGCCAACGGAACCGGATGCTTGTTATTCCGTCCGGCGTTTATATGTTCTGCTTCGGAAATTTTTCCCTCTCCACAGCCACAGGGAGCTGTCATTGGCGACGAGGAGTGGGAGAATGGGGATCGGGCATACTGCTAGGATAATAATACATAACACGCGGGGTGTGGAAAGTGCCAGCAACCGATGTTCTCTTGTTCTTGGCTGGCTGTTGGTACAAGGAGCCACCAGCCAGCTGTACAAAGGTTATGGGTACCACCCACAACTCGTAAGTTATTAACGAATCACCGCTTGTTCCGGGGATAAAAAGGGCTAAAGCAACTTGCTAAATCGAGTAAAGCTAAGTAGGCGAAAGAAAAATGCGTGTGTTTCAGCAACTTAAGTAATGGTTGCAGTGTTTTGTAGTTTTATTTTCAGTGTAGATGAGTTAAATTTGTTTTGAAGTTATCTCAAGTCCACCACAATCGAGGGAGATTAAACAAATTAGTGACGTGATGCATCTGGGAATATTTTCGTTAATATTAATCAACGCTTTAGTTTTCAGCCCCTAAATTGCTGAAAATTGCAGGTGATCATCAAAACAAGGAAACACCATTTTATTTAGGTTCGCTTTTAAAAAAAACGTTTAAAAACACTTTTAAGAGCATTTTTTTGTGGCGTAGAACACTGCGTCCACCGGATTGAACGTTTGTGGTAGAAGAGAGTAGAACACTTTTAAGAACATATTAATTGAACGATTGCAATTGGAAAACTAGGAAAATATAAAAAAATACTTCACTTGATCACTTTAAATACAAATTGAAACACTTTTTCGAACTATCACTTATAAACGCGAGCGAATTTTTTTAAATTCTACTCGAAAAAGCGTATTCTTTGACTGATAGGCCTATTTCGTCTGCGACTTACAAACTTCTCATGTATTAAAGTGCTCAACTCGACACAATATAATGAAAATAACGTGTTTTTGAGTTTTTTCATGACCAAACTTCAAACTTCTATCAGAACATGCTTCTTACCTGAGGGATACACATTTTTGTGTTTTGGCAACCTGGATCATTTCTCATGTTTTGATTCAAAATAGATGTTTCATTTGGATGATTTCCTCCCAGAGTGGGGAGGTGTCTGACAAACCGCCGCCCTAATCATTGCCTTCTGAACCCCTAAACGTCAATTTTTCCATAAGCTCGATTGGTTCCTCGTGTTATGACGAAATGTATGTTTCATTTGTGTGGGAGCCCCCTCCTTCAGGGGGTGGAGGAGTCTCAAACCACTATATAAACATTTACTGCCTTCGAAAATCTCCACACACCAAATGTGGTTCCTTGATTAGTTCTTGAGTGATTCAAAAATTTATATTTCATTTGCATGGGAGCCCCAATTTTACCGAGAAGAAAGGAAGAGGGTCACCTGTAGAGAGGCTACATGCTACGTCTTCAAAACCTCCACCCGCCAAATTTGGTTCCATTAACCCCGATTAGTTCTAGAGTCATGTATGTTTGTTGTTGCATGATTCATTTGGATGTAGAAGCCCCTCCACTCACCCATCAAGAGGGAGGAGTAGATCTCAACCCACCATTGGCTCATTTCTCTCTTCCAAAACGCCTCCGTACTTGCAGATGGGGTTTCCATATGACTTGATTAGTTCTCGAGTTATGCTGAAGTTTGTGTTTCATCTGTATGAGAGGGGCCTCCCCCCACTTTCAGAGAGCGTAGGGGCCTCGAACATGCCCCGCACCAGATTTGGTTCGTCAAGCAGGAAATTTCAGTTGAATTTTATATGAGAACCCCCTGCTCCTCTCCCTTCAAGACAGAGAGAGAGTCTGCAAACCCTACCATAGAAATATTGTTTGCCTCTCTAAAACCCCACATGCCTAATTTGGTTTCATTTGCTTGATTAATTCTTGAGTTAAACAAATTATTTGCGTTTCATTTGTAAGGGAGCCTCCCTTTCAGAGAAGAGAGGGGTCTTTGAGTATTATAAGAACCTTTTCCGGCCACAAAAACCTCTCCATATAAAATTCCGCATGATCGAGTTTCCGGCTAGGTTTCTGAGTCTAACCGCAAACAGACAGAACAGGAATTTATTTTTTAGATATATATAGATTCTATGCAAAATCTGCTAGGTTTTTTTTTTCACTCAATGTACATTTGTTTTCTCTAAAGTGTTATTGATTTTCTGAAACTTCTCTCTGTACTGAAAATTTAAAGGTACTTTTTCATACTAAAGATTAAGAATCGTCTCGCTAATTTGGCTCTTACTATCTGAATTTTTTTCTGAGAATGCCTATAACTTAACATAACGTCTTAATGTCTTTTTCTATTATATTATCTGCACCCCTTTTTTCCTTTAATTTCTTCTACTTACTTCCACTTCTTTTTTCCGATCTTTTTCTCTTTCTTCATCTTGCTTTGTCAGCACCAGTTTAAAAACAACTTGTTTACTTCTCTGCTCAATCTGTATCTGCTCCTTCTTCTTTTGTTCATGTTCTGCTTCTGTCATTTGCGGCGTGGTTTTTTGTATGTCCTAGCCTAACAATTAAATGTATTCTAAGCTACCCCGCAAAATAAGCATAATTCATTTTGCTTTCGTTCTTCATTCTTTCTCTGCTATCTTTTCTTCTACACTTTCTCGTACTTTTTCTCTGACTGTTACATTCAAACGGTCAAACGGCTATCGATACTTTCTATTCATATCTTTCTCTCACAATATTCAACTTTCAAAATCTTATGTTGATTTAATACACATACTCCTTATTATAATAATTATACATTTAAAAACTAATAAACGGCTACCACTAATCTTTTTCTCCATCCAATGCTACTTTCTCGTTTACTTCACACCTATCGTTCATCTTATCAAATGTATCTGTCATCTGTTGTTCTTCGTATCTGTATTTATAGTACTCAAATTCTCTTTGTATGGTTTGCTTCTTTTACTTTCTTCTTTCACTTCTCTTCTTCGTAATTGTAGGATACCTAGACCGATTGGTAGCTCGGTGGATGATTGGGGCGCTCGAGGGCTGGATGGGATGTTCTCTGGCTTGGGAATAGATTCCTCCTTGGATTGGTAACAAAAAAACTACATTTGTACAGCAAACACACTCTTTACTTTAAACTTCAACTCTAAATCAATACATTTATTGACTACAAATTAAAACTAATGTTCGGTCATGCAGGACCGTCTTTGGTTTCAACTTACAACAACTTCAGTGGCGAATAACCAAAACAATTGGCACGTCTGCCGTACTGCTGATCGGTCGAGATAATGAGATGCTAGGCTCGTTTCCAAATGACTAGTCGTTTCCAAATGACTTTTTACCCATATATATTCTACTTGTCTTCCTCCATAAAACCCATATCTATTGCTTTTTCCGTTTCTTCTTTTTGTTTTCTATTCTGTTGCTTACCGTCCTCTGCTTCTCTGCTTCAGTTTCTCTTTTTCAACTTTTTTTATAAACTCCATCTTTTCTACATCTCAATTTTTCTCCCAATAATTTTCTGCAGCTTCTCTATTCTGGCCAAGTTCTCTTAACCATTGACTGCTTTTGTTCATTTAAATTGTTTCCTCCACTCCTCTTTCTCGGCATCTACTCTTTCTGGTTTCCCCAACATGTTCCTTTTTTTTATCCCTGTTTTGTCATTATTATCGCTTCTTACGTTTATCTTCTTGTACTTGTCTTCTTCCACTTCTCTTTTTCAGATTCTTCCCTTAATCTTTTTCTATTCCTCATCTTCTGCTTTTTGACATCCGAGGACCTCGCGTTTAGATTCAATCATATGTCTTCATCAGATTATCTTTAGCTTCTCTTACTCCTATTCTCTCTGCTGACTTTCATGTTCTGAGCTTTTATTCCGCTTCTCTTTTTCAGTGCGTTTCTTTTGCACCCTGCGTTTGGATTCAATCACATCTCTTCTCTAGATTATATAGTTTCTCTTACTCCTATTCTCAGAACTGACTTCCCTGTTGTGAGCTTTTATGCCGCTTCTCTTTTTCGGCATCGTGCCCCTTGATTGACTATTGATTTTTCTACATCTTCTTCACTTCTCTTTTCTTTCTCGGCAAGATCTGGTTTCTTTTTTTTCCTAACATGTTCCGCTTCTTTTGTCTTTTGATTTAATTCTACTTCTTACTATGTGTCTTCCTCTCCTCATCTGTTACCTTATTTGATCAACTTCTCTTCAGTTTTACTGAGCCTTCCTACGTTTTTTTTCTGTTGTTCTTTTGTGACTCTTTTGTTATTATTTGCTCCTTCAGGTCGGAGATTTCAGTTGTTTCATGACCTTGTTTGGTGGAAATAATCCGCTATCATCCGGTACCATCCGCTGATTAAGCAAGGGCGTTTGGCAGACTTGAAGTGTTTGTTCAAAAAAAGCAAAAAAATTTGGGAATCCGCGTAACGATAAGAATCAGAAAAAGGAGCAGAGTCGGACGCAAAGTCAATAACAGCAATGAAATCAAAATCGGAATCAAGATCTGATTTTTGACAATTCGAATTAAAATCAGAATTTGAATTAGAATCCAATTTCAATCATACAATAAGAATCATGAAATAACATATTTGCATTCTGGTGAGAGTGAGTTTTTGGTGGAATACCTGTAACTAAAAAATGAGAAGAGAGAATTAAATGGAAATTACTAGTTTTTCTTCTCTTTTTCTAGATATTTGCATTGGCAATCATTTGAAGTTTATTTGCTTCAAATAATTGTTGATGCAAATGTTTGAATCAGAATCAGAATCAGAATCAGAATCAGAATCAGAATCAAAAAATCACAGATCTAAATCAATAGTTATTTCAAGAAAATGAAGTTGAATCATAAGCAGAGCCAAAATCGTATATTGTATAGAAAAATTCGATCGTAATCAAAAATCAGAAACAAAATCAAATTTCAAATCAGAGTCAAAATCCATATTAGATCCACAGTAAGAGAATTAGAACCGTCCATTAATTATGTCACGCAAAAAGCTTTTTATTACCCCCCACCCCCTCCATGTCACGTTTTTGTATGGACCTCCTAATTTTTTTTGTATGGATCGTCACGTTTAAACAACAACCCCCACCCTCCCTTCTTACTGCGTGACATAAGTAAAGGACCTTCCCCAATATCAAAGACAGAAAAATTCACAGATTTATCATGGACAAACCATCAAATGAGGTAGAATCTAAATCTGAAAACAATATGAGAATCAAAATCAGAATCATATTCAGAATCAGAATAAAATCACTATAGATATAATCAGACAATGATTTGAACTTCGTTTGTCTATGAAAATCTGTGAATCAGGATCAGAATTAGAATTAAATAAAAAAAAAGCAGAGCCAGAATCAGTAAAATCAAAAACAGAAAATAGAATCAAGCTCAGGATCAAAATCAAAATCATAAGAGAGACAGATCCCAGAATTTCATGTTCCATTATTTCTGCAGAATCAGAATAAGAAAATCAAAACAAGAATCAGAATCATAATAATAAACCAATAGATTGTCATAGACAAAAAAAATCAGTATCTTCCATTTATTTCCAACTACATTTGCTTATCTTCGACAGATATGCGTATTTCGTCTACAATGTGCAGACTTCTTCAGTGTCTCGTACTAATAACTCGACTTAGTACGAGACACTGAAGAAATCTGCACATTATTTGCACATATCTGTCGAGATAAGCTGGGTAGTTGGAATTAAATGGAAGATATTAATTTTTCTTCTAATTTCTAATTACAGGTATTCCACTAAACAGCTCAAACCCTCTAGGATTCAAAAAAAATCATAAACTTCAAAGGTTTCAAAAGATAACTATTTGAAACACACGAAAGATTATCCGAACAAAATTAAAAATTAGAAACGGTGTCAAATTCCATATCCAAACCGAATTCCGAACCAGTCACAGTTGAAATCAGAATCTGTACCAAAATACAAATCAAATTCCGAATCAGATTCAGACCGATAAACACACAGGTTTTTACGTACAACCCTGAAAATGAAGCAGAAGCAACATTTGAATAATAAAATGAGAGTTAAAATCAAAACCATATTCATAATCAAAATTAGTATCGCAATCGGAATCCGAATTCATGAATTCCATTATTTCAATGTTTAAGTTTTTGAAGAAAATTTGAAACCAATGAATTTCAATTCACTGTTTCTAATGGACAATTATTTTTTAGACAATGTCCATGACAAACGCCGTAGCATCCTATTCATATTGGCAATTTCAGTCTGCTTCTTATTATCCTTCCATTTTTTCTTTTCCTAGCTTCGATTGGTCAAATTATCAACAATACGTAAATCATATTTGTAGATTTGCATGCTTAACTTTACTGTGCCTTCCCCAGCAAAGGAAAATAACCCGACCAGAAGGATATAACATAGAAATACTTAAATTTTAACAAACCTTGTTAAGACTAACTGATAATTATATAAATTTGTTAAACGCGTTTTGATCTGGTTCATTGTTAAACATACTTCTAACGAATTAAGATATATTAAAACCGTTCCGGATTTTCTGAAACGGAAATCTTTGATCTCGTCTTTCAAGGGTTGAACCCGTTACCTCCAGATGTGTGCTTTTACAGAGTAGGCCTTAAGGCGGAGAAAAATATCACAAATTTAATGCTGAGCATTTCAACCGCTACTCTAAAATGACGTACTTCATCATCCCGTAAAATTCACTATGAGCACATGTCATCGTTCACAGTTTACCGCGGTTGTCAGAAACAGTTTAACATAATGCAGTTGAACATTCTCCTTGAGCATTCTAATTTATATTATAACTCCAGTAACCCCTTAAGTATGTTTCTTTAGTTAGCCATAAGACTAGATTTTCATCTCTCCTCCTCCGGCAAGCAAGCAACTATCAAGCAAACAGCAGACGATCCATGGTGGCAATAAAAACATCACCAACAGCTATCATTGCACTTTACGCCAAGTTGATAGTCGCCGCTTGCTTCCTTAAGCAAGTGATCGTGTCGAAGAGCTACATGGAAGCTGTCATTCCCCATTCCCCATTGTTCTGTGTCCCTCTTATCCTATCTTTTTTTTTTTTGCACGCATATCTCCGTTTCCAAGGTGGCAACAAGCCGCGCGTGGGTGGCTAACTAACTTCACACCATCGCCATCCATTCGGCTGGGGAACCAATCTAGAGGTGGAAATGCTCTCAAGGGGTGTAATAATAACTAGCATTTTACGTGGAGATGTATTGAATATGGAAGTCGGCGCCTCCTGCGATTGCCGTCTTGTAACTGGCTGAGAGGGATGAGGGACTGAAGTTTTGTGCTCAGGACGTCTTTAATGACAACATAAATCTAATTAATTTTTCACGTCTGTAAAAAAGAACTGTAAGAAGGAGAGACGACGGTGGAATCCATTTTTGTACTGAAGAAGAAAGCAAAAGTTTTTATTGCCTCAATTATGACAGTTGGACGCATTGTTATAATTAGATCGTAGTTGGCGGAAAGTGTTGCACTCACCGATTGCCATATCGGCAAAATGAATATCCGCCGTTGCTAATTGAAACCATCCACCAGTTGGCAATCCTGCATCGAATAATAATTTCAAGCACACGCTTGCTTGGATATTTTTTACTTTCAGCCTCGGTAGAAGTTCAGTTCCGTACTTCAATTCAACCTGAAGAAGTAATAACGTTGAACGAGATTGATATTTATTGGTTCTATACATGCCAATGGCATTAGCACAGTAAACAACAAAGCCGACTGTCAGAGTATTTGCATGTGAAGCAGTAGTTGTTGAACACATTCGCTTAAATTTGCTGTAACTTCTCACATTCGGCAGAAGCTTTTCTACATACAGAAGCCATTATGCAAATGCTATCCCGGAGAACTTATTTTGCACCATAACCATCATCCACGTCGTTATCATTATCATAAACCTTTCTCGCCTCATGGCTCCGTATCAGGCTTCAACAATATTAAAAATTCCAATTCAGCCAAGACTCGCAAAAAGAAGAATCGCATAAGTGAATGAGAGGATTATGATACTTCTGTTATCTTTCCAACGGATTACAAACTGTTGCAGATAGAGAGCTGTCGCAGCTAACTCGAGAACTAGATGCAATTATGACATTTTTACCACACTTATCACTTATAATTATTGAGACGCACCTACCTGTCGTTCACAGTGGATTTCTTAGTGGCCGATCCGTGGCCGATCGTGTGACAAAACGACAAACCAGTTCCCAACGCGCCTTAATTATAACTCGAACGTAATTAAATCCGAATGATTTCTTCACATAAATTCATTATGATAAAACTGTCTGTATTTCTTGACCGAGGTTCTCATTAAAATAAAATATAAATAATTACGCTTAACATACTTTACTGCGGTTCCCCCCTACAGGCCCCCGATTTCGGCGCACGCAGCCTCGGGAACAACGTGATCTCGATTCTTCTCATCCGTCAAAGTGACTCGAGCGACGAGAGCGCAGTATCTGATCCGATGTCAGGCCGTCCATCCGATCCGCGGACACATCCTCGATCTCTCTCGCGGCTTTGACAATACTTTGAAAATAATTAACAATTCAACAAGTTTTTCTCGCTCAACTGGCCGAGGACGGGACCATGAGGGTAAACGCCGGTGCATTTGCGTTGCTATGCCAACGACAACTTGTGACTATGAGAACGCTCGGCCAGTCATCGCTTACTCAGTTATGCGTTTGTTTAGACACGCGACTCATCCTTCATTGCGGGGCTGCTTTTGCATTTTTACGTTGCGCCCTTCCTTCCCTTCCTTCGTTAAAAACAATGACAGAAAAGTGTTGTACTGGTGGGGCCAGATTGGTCTTCACCGAATTGTAAAATATGTTGAACGTGACCGATTTTATTTGATGAATACGTGCGTATGAGGGAAGTTTATTTATGTGACGGAATGAGCTGGCTACTGTCCCTAGTGGGCGTGATTAAGAACGGTGAGAGTAATTATCTACCACGAAAAGGTACATTCTTTTTTTGAACTTATAAATGTATCAATACAGAATAATCCTTTCGATCAATGACATATTGTGGAATAAGTGGCATTAAGGAGATGATAGGGTGCCATATCCGCAATAATCAGGACACCTCGATCAATAGTATGAATTTACCGCATTATATTTCCGTCATAGGTAATTTTGTTTTCAGGATTGTAGGATGTGTTTTAACAATTCGTGAAGACAAAACATACTTAACCGGTGACATTTGCATAAAATTTTCGAACATGGACGCTTAACTCGGAAATACATTGGAGTTTATACAGACTCTTTGAAAATCGTAGAAGCCGTATTTGTCCAAATTGCTGAAAGTGTTTGATATCTGATTCCTTGCTTCTTTCAGAAAGCTTTCGCTTCATCAAAATTATCTCTAGGTTGGTCGTAGCTCTGGGCAATTTGGCGTGTTTGGCGGTTTTGGTCAATGTTCACTGGATTTGCTTGGTACCATTCCATCTAGTTTTAACATGATGGCATGATCCTAAATCGGGCCGAACCAAGGGTTTTCTTGACTTTTGATGAAGGCTAGCAATCGCTACTGCAGACACTCTTTCTGATGATCTTCTTATTGATTGTGCCTGTAGGGATAAAGATTCTCTTTTACGTACCGTGCTTGCCACACAAGGTATTTTGTGGGAGAATTTCGAAGCCTTCTTCGTTCTGAAATGCTCAACTGTAGCATTTCTGGCCACAATAGAATAAGAGCCAGCCCTGGAAACTGCGCTTGAAATATCGAGACATGGTTCATCGTCATAACAACACATAGAAAACTTCGTCAAATATTCATAGGACAAACGTGGAGAACATGATTTTGCTGCCAAGTTCTGTTTGTCGTTGCGATTTGGAGCTGTTTTACTTAACTATGCGACTTTCAAGTCCCAAACGTTGTTTTGAGTTTTGTCGCCTCAGGTGGACGTTTCATCTCCACCGTCAAACGTTCCGAAAACGGTTCAGCTTACGTAGCCGAACAGTGGTTTGACGAATCGATCGCTTTATGCAAAGTCCGTATTGATAAGTCAGGATTTTCCGTACGCCCGTACAAAATTCGCTGCTTTCTCTGTTTTCTTTGTCGCCATCTTAGACTACAAAACCTTGAAATGTAAACATCAATCATAGTCTTTTCATCATAGACTCTCAGTACCTCTACCGGAGATAATTTTCACTCCCCTACGTTGCAATACTTCAAAAGTTACAATGATTTGAAGGTGTCCGGATTAATGTGGATACAGATTTTAAATGGTTGGTAAACGACTTGACATTGGTACTTTCCTAACCTACAGGTACAGAATAGACCCCAGTAGTGTTTCTTTGTCTCTTGTTCAGTGACTTTCCTGTCCGTTCACTCTCCGTGGTGAAGACAGGGTACAAATAACCAACGGAGATGATCGGGTGACCTACCTAAGTTGGGACCCTGGTCAGCGAATAGCTGAAATAGAAAGGATGCAACTTTTTCCAACTGTCTGTGTTCTCTTAGAGGCGGCTCAAAACTGCGTCTGTTATCATGTTAGGGGGGCTAATCGTCGTCTCGTGTCAGTGTGGGACTCTAGTCAGTGCTGTCCACGCTGTTCCTTCGGCTTGAGATAACTTGGGGTTGATGCAGACCCTAGAAGCCCAACCATAAAATATAGACTGCAGGAAAACAAACAACTTTACGTTGATATGGACCGGAAGAGATCGGCGCAGGTTCCAGATGACGAAGACAAGACTTATCAAACTGAACCAACAGGATGTGCCGTTCCGCTGTGTCAGCTTTGTAATCCAACGAGCACAGCCCTCCCCCTCAGAAATGACAACGACGAGTGGACGCTTTCTGCGTGTTGCTGGAAACGAGAATACGACAGCATCCCAAGCCGGGACGATCGAAATCGTTATGGAAGACTGTGTCATGGATCAGCCAGGAGGAGGAATTCAAACAGAGTTGTAAGAAAAGTTCAGCGTACACCCAGATACCGAACTAAAACGGTCTCAGGGCTCGTCGGTTTACCCTCACGAACGCGGCCATGCCATACCGTGGCCTCAATTCCTGCACTGGCCTCCCATATTGATTCCAATGGAGGTCACTTCGGCATGACCGAATCCTTGGATGTTTATCGAAGTCAGGACCTATCCACGGTTGCGAAACAACAGATGCGGCGGACCACTACACCAAAGCATAAAGCCGCGAGCATAATTGGTTGCAGTAACTTTATTTCAACTTAATTCGGTTACATTGAAGTACCACCAACCGATTTGCAACAAATGTGCTGCTATGGTACCTGGTTAGAGGTCCAAAATAGGCGAACTGGAGCTTTCCGTTCCAAAAAAAACATTTCGGTGCCTACCGCCACGGCACGGGTACAATCTAGAAACGACTGGAAAGCTACCCGATCGCGCTCTGATTACGCGCAAAGCATTGAAGCAGTGTTGCCTGATGAGAAAAGAAGGCTGATCAGGGAGTACCCTCTCGAGGACTGCTGGCGTAGTGTCAGAAACTGATCATTAGCTTTCTTACTGTAGAAAAGTGTCATTAGGTTCAGTGGAAAAAATCGACGGAACGATTGGTACGGCGAGGAATGTCAAACAGTTTTAGACTAGAAGAATGAAGCGCGGGCGGTGTTGCTATAGCAAAAAACCCGTCAAAATGTAGAGCAATACAAACAGAAGCAAGTACAGCAAACTCATCTTTTCCGCAAAAAGAAGCGCTGTATCGTTCAAAAGAAACGTTAAAGTTCTACAAAATTCTCGCAAACCGCAAAGTCTTGGTGCCGCGAGCTGATAAATGTCTGATAAGATTAGATATATCTTGACGGATGAACTTGCGGTGATCAAAAGGAGGAAGCAGCAATACGATAAACACGCAGAAGTGGAACTTCAAGACAGCAGGAGAAATACTTTATTGGAACGGCGGACGAGGGAGATGTGCCAATTCCCACGATAAGCAAAGTTATCCTTTGCCGTACTAACATAGTTTTTGTTACAACTTTTCTTTCTTCAATCGGCTCTAATCGTCAAATTTTACGTAATTCCTGATCAGAATTTCATATATGAAGTTTTCAGAAGCAGATAATTTCTCATCTCCATGCGAAGCGCTAGGAACGAACGTTTTTTATTGCTAAATTATCGCTTGAAAAAACGTCATCAGTCGTTACTTCCGCGCTGGGAGAATACAAAAAATAACAATCAAAAGTGTGAATTTTATATAGTTTCCATGACCACTTGAATTGAATTCAAAATATGGTTCCAGAGATATTCCAGAATCCGTTGAGGTAATAGATTATATTGGCACGAACAATTCTTATTAAAGCAGTCAAATGTCAAATGTCGAATGACCAATCAATATCCTGTGACTACGTTGGACACTCTGAAAGCACCTGACCATGATCAGGATTGGATGTCTCGGGAAATGTGGCCACTTTTGGACCTGAACCAAACTATAGCAATGGACCTTTCAAACTTCATGATTTATGAATAGCAGGTCCAAAAGCCAGGAGCTGGACTATAAAAATGAAACTGGCGAAAAACTTGTTGGAATCATCCAATTCAGAACATGGCCAGGTTATTCAAAAGAGGCCAAAAAATGCTTGAAATGACCACCAATTATTTATTTTTGAAAAATCATGAAGTTGGATACGTCTCATGGTATAGTTTCGTGAAAAAATGTTGACGGAATGCTGCTTATATAAGAAAATTATTTGCGCCAAAATAATCTATTACCCCAAAGGATTCGGGAATGTCTCCGGAACAATATTTAAGCTTCAATTCATATTTTGGTCACTTTGTGGACTTAGAACACCAAAATCGGTTGAAATTTGGCTGAGTTAGAAAGACAAGTTGTTACAAAAGCTATGTTAGCAAAAAGGCAGCTGAGAAGGATTGTAGAGTGAAACTTATAAAAATGGGCCCGGATAAGTTGGCCAAATTGTGTGCAGCGATTTAGAGTCAGAATCTGGGATCTTCTTTTGATTTTTGAAGTAAATATATGTATAAAACTACCCTAAAATTTTGGTTTGATTCTTAACATTATAAGAAAATTGGCATGACATTTTCGGTGTCGCAATAATTTCGTGTTCGCCCTTTACTTTGCTTGAAAACCTCAGCACCAGCTACGACGAGCACGATATCTTGTTTGAAAATCCCAGTCTTCCCCGGAAACGCCAACGTCAAAATTTCTGGGTGAACCTGAAGCAGAGAATCTATTTGAACAACAATTCAATGCCGAAACTCGAAAAGGAACGGATCATTCAGGTGACCAGAGATCTAAAGAATATATCAACATATTTTTTATTTCGATGGTTGTAGCCAAAGTTTCAACTAACTGCCGTAAAGACGCCCGACAGGGAGTGGAATCATTTGTCTAAAACTGTGAATTAATACAAGAATCACTGAAAATGTATTTTGTTTTGATATCTTTCATCGTTTTTGTTAAATGCAAGTTTTAAGTATCCCGGATAAAAATAACCATACAATTACAATACAATAATATAAAATAACATTAAAATCTATTTCCGATAATGAATCTTATTGTTCATGAATCAGATGAATGAAATATGCGTATTGTCATTAGAATAGATCTACAAGTCACTCTATATGCTAGGATTTTCAACAATTGAGCAACAATACAATTAATACTAATTGACTAAAATTTGTTCGGAAAATTGATTTTCTGCAGTTAAGATACATAAAAAACCCTTATTCTATTGTCGATGTCTTAATTAACATTAGGTTCTATTGTGGTAATAATAACTCCTGTTTTCATCTTAACGTTGTGAACAGTACAATAAATTATACATACTTGAGATTCTATTGTATATTGTAACCATACGAATTTTAGATTCATGAGAATTTTTTTAATCGGGATACCATGTACTAGATGCTGATATGACCGGTAAATCTCTACGGTCACAAAACGTCAACAATGTTCCAAAAGCACCTGCGTACGGAAAGAAGAATTAGCCAAAAGCGGACAAAACTCTATGACAAACTCTGTCTCCAGAAAGTGACTAAAGCAGCAAGATTACAATGACCAGGACACAATGTGCGGATGTCTGAGAACAATACCGCAAAAAATGTGTTTTCGTCGAATTACGCAAGGAAACGCATCAAGCTAGGCGGTTATACCAAGTGAAGGAAACCTTAGGAAGCGTAGGACGCTCAAGACACTGGAGACTGGCGGCTTAAAGTTTCTTGTCGAAATATTGTGAGGCAGGTCCGATCCGCAAAGGACATTGGAACAGTTAAGTAAGTAATGTAAGTAAGGTGATCACTCGATAGTTTCAGCAGGCCAGTTTATCACCCTTTGGTTGGTGAGGCAGATAACCCCATGCTTCCACTCCTCCGGAAGCTTTTCTGGAAACAAAGATTAACAATAATAAAGAGAACAGTTCACCAAAACATCCTCTTCTGTCAGCTCAACCCTTTTATCCAACATCAGAGTGATTTTTCGTAGACTCACAGGGCATTCCTCGGCTTTCGACAAAGCGAGTATCACTTCAACACATTCAGATCCTTTCCATATTAACCCTGCGTTGCCGAATACCTAACCCCAGTATTGCCATGGTCATGGTCTCATCACTTTACACATTGAGGATGCTATGTTCAGGTCCCTGAGCATTATTTGTTGGTTCTCTGTGCAATAACAGCTAAATCTGGAAATAACGGAGTAGCAAACTCGGGCTTTCAATCATGCTCATGCTTATGTAAACTTAAGTCGTATGATAAAATAAAGTGAAGCACTCCAAACTCAAATCAAATAACAGCTCAAGCAAAATGACGTTGGTTTGCTTGTATCGATTTGAGTTGATCGACATCCACGCTGAAAGCAAAATCGCCTTCAGTTTAATTCCTTCACCATTTGGTTCAAAGCAGGCCATGGAATCAACTGTTGCAAATGTCATTCCGCCGAACGTGCTCGGAAAACCTAATCAGTGAAACAGCATCGCCTGCATTTCATCAACAATATAATTATACAAACACAAATAGATACACGAGTTCATCGATCCAATCGCCGCACCGCAGCGGTATTCAAATGCCGTAGATATAATTTTCGCAATAATTGAAATCGACATGCAAGCCTTCCCTATTGTCGGCAAACTGCTGCGATCATTAGGAGCATGAGCTCTGTTTCTGGCCATATGTGCGCACGATTATTCCATTCCGACCTTCTATCAGATATTCAAATTCGTGTCTACTTGATCGCGTCTGAGATAGGGTCTTTGAAATCTACCGCCACAGCCATTCATCGCTCCCGCTCGTAGTAGACTGCGGATGAGTAAGGAAGATGCGAAAAATGTCGCCTCTTATTAACTTCTGCGTCGGGCAAAATTGGCCAATTTGCTAACTGTGAGCTCGGAAACAATTGAAGCTGCCAGAGATGATGGTGGTGGTCACCATCTGCTGTCGTACTTTGTCCGGCCACCGAGAAGCCAGTCAGTAGGGCATTGTGACGAGGAAATACTTTGCATACTGACTGCCGAAGAAGGGATAATTTGTCCCGGTTGGCCAGGCAGCTTTTAGCATAATAAAATTCCAGATCACTAAATACATCAAATAATCCGTTCGAGTAAGAGACACGCCGAATCGAGGGCAGTAATTGAATGTAAAGACCCCGCCGAGGAATAGCAAGAAGGAAAAGCTATTTTAAATACTTCCCGTTTCCATGGTTTCGATTCGCTCGACAGTCGTCGCGTGATTTGAATCGTTGCCGGATCGAGGCTAGCGGAACAGGATTTCTCGGGATTAGATTCCGTTGCTGGGGTGAAGAATTCCTCTGCGCCCTGATTCACGTCTGGGTTGAGACACACTTTGAGACTGTTGCCAATCTAATGCATCTTCGGAAATCAAGAATCCCATATGACTCGAAGTAGAACAATAATTTAAAAGTTTGAACTTTCAGGAAGCAACCCGCAGCCAAGGTGCGGGACAATAAATGTCAATTTAACGATTATTTATGGGTTTTCGATCGGATCATTGTCACCGGTGGTAGCGTGCTGGTGTATTGGCACGGAGCCGCTTGCCCTTTTATGACAACTTTTATCCGTGCTCGAGCTGGCCTCCTGCCCACATTCGTGATCCAGTTATCGCATAACTGTTAGGGGCGGTGGCACCCAGCTGGTGAAATGTGACTGTTTTGAGAGAAATTAAAATGAATTTTAATCAATGAGACTCATCACTTCGCAGTGTGACCATTGAAGCATGTCCACAAATGCTCGCAAAGTCAGCTAATGGAATGACAAATTATTGTCGGGTGAAATGGGAAAATTTTATCACTTGTTCGTTGATAAATTAAATGAAAATTTATATTTAATTCGATTTTCCCAACTTATCAAATGTCTCGAGCGATATAAATTACCGCACCAATGAACGAAACTGGAGAAAGCCAACAGTAAAATACGCTCAATTTGTTCACTTGCTGAGAGGATGATCAATTAGTGGTAAATTTATTATAACCTCGACCGAAGGATTGAGCTGAAAGTGAAACCCTTATGTCAAGCAGATCAACGCCCACATGACAAGGACAGCGCCGCACAGTAGGCGCTGAAGAGTGCTGGCTATTTTACTAAATACGTGCAGGCAGATTAGAGACGTCGAAGCAAGCTGTGGCGATTGTGGGGAAAGAGCATAATGACGCATCAAGAAAGAAAAGGAGTGTGGCGCGAACGGGAGTGAAGTGAGATAGTATCGGGAAGGTAAACGTTGATACATAAAGAAAGGACACAGTCGAGCAACAAGAGTTTGGGGTAGGTCGCGACTCATCGGGCTATCGATCGATATTGCTGCTGTTTGGTCCACGATGGATGCTCTTCATTGACAGCATCCACACATGAATGGAAATGAGACGGGGTTCTGACTATGGTTCTGGTAATACAGAAGCAGTGAAATTATTGTGTTTTCAGTAAGTATTTGATTAATTAATTGTATGGTTAAATGAAGTGAAGGAATTACAAATATCGGAAAGTACTTATAGTGGAATATTATTAGATTTGAAAGCCGATTAGTTGAATTTTGAATATTTGTTCATCGTAAGGTAGAACAAAATTAATACAAGAGTTATTCAGGATTGTTTTATGACATTGAGCGACGATTAATTGGAAACTGAACACTTACTACTTGAACATTCTTCAAGCCGTATGAAATTAATATTATTCTTTCACAAATTTGCAAATTTTTGATCGAACTCTTTTCATCAAGTTCCGGACAAGTGTTTCATGACATTTTTGGCAACGCCTTAGCACAATTTTTTTTAACATCCCGCATATTCTCAGCTGCTTTACCAGTCTTTTTGAAGTCCCTCTTCACAATCTCCCAATAGTATTCGAAGGTGGGTTGATGACTTTCTCAACGAAATCTATACTCTTTTCCGTGAGCCAATGGAAAGCTGTTTTGGCGTAATTAGTAATGATGACGATGATGATGTAATCGAGGGGTGCGCCACTTTGCGTTTGCACATTAGATCGCAACAAATCCTTATCAAATTCACTCAAAAAACCATCGCTGTCACTATCGCCATTAATCGCTACAGTATTATGAATCGTGAAATTCATCGCGTAATCGCGATTCATCGTCACCGATTCTTACTCGAATCGGGAGCAGTGATATTGATGTCTGGCAGCCATAACATTTATATTAGAGCTACCCTTATCTTTTCTGGCAACAGTGTTGAAATTTGTTTTGATTATTTCGAACAAGTGAATCCAATCAAGCAAGTGTTCCGAAACAAAGCAATAGTTTTATTTACGTTTGTTTCGGTGCTAGCGGCTGCAAACCAAATAAGTTCTCAAAAAAAAGTCTTTGGAAACTATAGAATTCATGTAGATATAAGCGAAGACAGTTGTGAAATTACAAGTTTCATAACCAATTAGGGTCTGTACCGGTACAAAAGGTTGTTAGTTGGAGTGAACTGTGCACCGGAGCTTTTCCAGAACCTAATGGAAAGCATTCTGGTAGGATTTTGAAACACCGTAGTATTCATGAATGATATTCTCATCTTTGACGCAACTGAATCTGATCATGACTCCGCCGCAAAACAAACTCTTAACGTATTGCATCAGTGCGGGATTATGCTTAATGATCATAAAACTAAATTCAAGCAACGAGAAGTGGTTTTCCGAGGTCATAATTTGTCAGCAGATGGAATATCACCAAGTGAAGAGAAGGTCAAGTCGATTGTGGATTGTACAGCACCGCAGACAAAAGAGAAACTGAGGAGCTTTCTAGGACTGGTCACATACGTATCTAGGTATGGAATTGTCTTTGTTTGGTTTAATCTATTTCTTTTATTATTTTGATAATTTAACTTCCTTGTGTAGGTTCGATCTTTCTTTGACGACAGTGAATGATCCCTTAAGACAACAAGTAAAACATAGCGTGACGTTTGAAAGGCTCTCTGAGCACCAGAAGTCATTTGACAAAATCAAACCTCCTTGTTGGATTCGCAGGTAGCTTGGAATAGTATGATCCCAAAGATCAAACATTGCTCGTAATTTTTTACATGTCTTGGATTATCAGCAATGCCTCGAAATGCTTGACGTACCCTTCTATCGAGATAAAAGCTTTTAGTATCGTTTGGGCCGTAGAGCGCTTCAAAATATATTTGTTGGGTATTACTTTAAGCTCAACATAGGTCACCGCTCTCTGGAAACATTGTTCTCAATTTCATCTAGGCCTACTGCTAGGATCTGACGCTGGTTTTTGAGGATACTAGCTTTCAAATTCAAGGTGATTTACCGTAATTCTCCATAGATATAGTTTTCCCTAAATCTTTAGCAATTCCCAGCTAAAATAATCACATAAGATATCCATTGCTCCAAATTTTCATTCTGTCCGACAAAATATATGAAAACACAATGAAACTGAACAAAGTGTTCCAGTAACGTTTGCATTGAAAAATGGCTTTTTTCCGGATGGAGATAAAAAAAAAGCTAAGACAGATAATTGATGATGTTGTTTGGGAAGGAAATAATTTCTCATCACCATGAGGCTCTAGGAGTAGACACCATTTTTTTTACCTAGAAATGAGAAGAAAATTTAGAATTTCCCCTTTAATTCTAAATATCTTTGCTTATCTTGACAGATCCACGTAATTCGTAGACGAAATACGCGTATCTGTCAAGATGAGCAAAGGCAGTTGAAATTAAATGGAAAATACTAATTTTTCTTCTCATTTCAAGTTACAGGTATTCCACTGAACAGCTCAAACAGCTCTAGGATTCAATTTTTTTTTGCATGAACAATGTTGTGAAGAGAAAGTATTGATAGTTCTGTTAGCACACGGCAGGCTGTGGAAAAGGAATAGAAGTAGTTTTTAAAATTGAGCGAAGGGCATTGTGAGGTAGTATTTCGAAAAAAAAACACACATTTTTTTGCCAAGCACTTGTTTCATCTGACTAGCAGTCTTAATGAAGTTTTGATGGGGAAAAGCCTGAATGATTCGGCCGCATGCAGATACCGTAACATGGAGGCTAAAACACCCCATATCTTTTCTGAATTATCAACTACAACTAAAAACCTAAACAGAACACATAGTTTGAACATAGATTAAAATTAAACATTTATAATTTCTTCTAATTTCTTCTCAACGCCTAACCGAAAGCTTACGCTTGAATGTAGCAGCAAGCGTTGAGATCAAAAAGCATGTACGATTGGTTGAAGCTAGCTGACATGAATCGTATTGGATCTGACTGTATGCTGACCATACATAGCATGACGGGACTCCAGATGCAGAAAATCTCGTTGTCGAAGGAGTCGTTCTGGTGTGTAGATGTTTAGCTGTGCGAAGATTTCCGACGAATCTGTATCTCCCAAAAGGCCTTTAGCTACAAATACTGCTTGCGCGGAATTTCTACGTTTCTCCAAAGTCTCTATGCCCAGTAGCCTACATCGATCTTCGTATGGTGGTAGATTGAGAGTGTATTCCCATGGCAGAGAACGGAGGGCGTATCTTATAAATTTTCGTTGAATTGTTCCGATCCTATCAATCCAACATGACGGGTACGGGCACCAAACCACGGTATTGGATTCTAAGATAGACCGCACCAGAGTGCAGTAAAGAGACCGAAGGCGGAATTCGTGGAATTCGTTTGCTATTTAAAAATAAATCCAAGCTGTCGGTTAGCTCTGCAGAATATGTCGTTGTAATGCAATCGGTAGGTAAGTGCTGGGTCAAGGATAACTCCTAAATCACGTACTTTTTAGACACGCTAAAGAGGTTGATCAGAAATATTATAGTCATGTATTATCGGTCTTAATTTTCTGTGGAACGAAATGATGTGGCATTTATGGATACTCAAAGTAAGCATATTTCTGGTACACCACTCAGAAAAACGATCAATTAACACTTGTAATTCGAGGCAGTCTTCGATACATTTTACCTCCATGTGGATTTTGACATCATCAGCATAAAATAAACGGCATCCTGGGGGCAGTGTCTCCGATAGTTCATTGATGAATATGAAAAACAGCAGAGACCCTAAGTTGCTTCCTTATGGTACGCCAGATAGGTTGGTGAATGGTTCGGAAGATTCACGTTCAATATTTGCCATAATCTTCCGGTCCGTAAGGTACGATCTGAACCAGCAGGTCAAGTTCCTACACACTACCAAAATTCCATGATTTTACACGAAATGATATTACACGAAATCTTTCATTACGTTCACGGATTTTTACAAACATAAATTACGTCTCGTGTAAAATTCATAATTTCACACATTAAGTGTGTAGAAACATCGAGTCATTCAAGACGTTCAAACAAGATCCCATGATCAACACGATCAAATGCAGCTTTCAGGTCGGTATATACAGCGTCAACTTGTGCGTCCGCAAGCAGAAAGAAGTAAACTGCACAAGGTTCGTTGAAGTACATGTTTAAAAGAATCAAACAACATTTCGTTAATTATGATCTCAAAAATCTTCGAACAGGCACACAATGAAGTTATTCCTCGATAATTCTCGACGTTTCGCTTATCGCCTTTTTTATGCACCGGGAACATAATGGAAATTTTCTAAGCAAAAGGAAACTTGCACTCTCGCAATGACATGTTGAAAAGAAGCGTCAAAGGGTGGACTAGAACGTCACAACATCTTTTAAATATACACGAAGGAATACCATCATGACTTGGCGATGTGGAATATTTTAGTTTGTCGATGGCAGATTTGGTGTGTTGGAGAGTAGCTTGTATATTTCTCAGATGGCAGACATCACGCGGGGTGTTTCTACAAGCCTTTTCTATTTGAGATGATTTGTTGAAAGTACTTTTGAAATGATCTGCAAAAAGATTGCACTTATCCAATGCAGAACTAGCAAAAACATTTCCGAAGAAAATCTCAACTGGTAATCCGTGATCGCGGCCTTCCGGCAGTTAACCGGAACATGCGCCATGGCGAATGAAAACATGCGTTTTATTTATCAATTCCTCCTCAGTTTTCGCGACAAAATTGTTGGAGTAGATCTTACGCTTCAGGTTGGCCCAGAAATTCTTGATGGGACGTAGCTGGGGGACGTTGGGCGGGTTCGTCGACTTAGGTACCACATTGATATTCAGCCGCTCTATTTCCTCCAACGATCGCTTCGAGTAGTGGGGCGACGCCTGATCCGGACAGAACACCGCGTCTTCACCCTTATGGTGTTTCTTGATGAACGACGAAACTTTCGGCAGGCATTTCGGACTATAAATTTTTCCCGTTCACGGCCAGTCCGGAGCGAAAGAAGAGTGGCTTTGATCTGCGTCCCCTTCTCATTGATTGTCAGCCGCAGCAGCACCTTCTTGTGGTGTGTGAAATTAACTTCACCTCGGAGCCGTGGGGGAAGTAAAACACGAAGTGCCCTGCCAGTCTCTGCCATCCAGAGTGAAATGGGTCTCGTCGTCCCATTTCGTCGGGAAAATCGAGTTGACTATCTTTTCAGCCGCTGCCGCTGCGTCATTGCCTGCAGCTCCGAAACCAGTGGACGCAACTTCCGCTTCCTGACATTTATGTTCATGTTCGCCAGGTACTTTTTCACTGTTTGGCCGGTTGAACCGACCTCCCGACCAAGCGCACGCAGCGATGTAGCCACCTTTCCCTAGGTCTTCCTCTTCAGGATTCTTTGGAGCTTCTTATCGCTCAGGGTCGTCGGCCGTCCTGAACCGGGCTTTCTTTCGATGCTCTGATTGTTGTCTAATATTGCCAAGATGTAGTAGATACCGGAATGGGCGTATCCGGCGTCCACAAAGTGCTGCACGATGTCCGTTTTCGACGCTGCGGGATGTCGTTCTTTGAACGCGGACACTTCTGGACGGAGTTGTTTCACTGTTTTTGCCATCACGGTTAGAGTTCGACTGATAGAGCTGTCAAATTTTGTCTACTGACTCATTGGTTACTATGATTGATGCTGCATGGGTAGTTTTGTCAGTGCGAGTGAAAGTAAACCCATGAAAAATCGGCAGTTTTTGCCCATATTTTCTATGTAAACGTTATTTAAGACCACCACAAAAAAACTCTTTCCAGGACCACCACAGGTTTAAAAGAATTAATTTTTAAGATGCTCCTAACAATACCACGTGGACTTGAAAGGAATTTCAGTTTAAATAAACTCTCTCACTTCGCGTTTTACTAAAGGTTGTACGGAATCAAATTGCATCACTTTTTACCCGTTGGGTATTTTTTATTGAAATTTTGGATGGAATTAGTGCAATGTGTATTTGTTTACGCTGAGTAAGTTTCACTAGCAGATGTGCAATCGCTGTGAAGATGGAGTCGGGAGAAGAGCAGCAGCGCAAAGAAATTTTGCGCACGTACCCCGAAAATCCGGATCTTTCTCATCGTCCCATCAGCAGGAAGCTGGGTTTGGTACATTCTACGGTGTCTCGTGTTTTAAATCGGCATCACGAACGTTTGACCATCGATCGGAAAGAAAAAAGTGGCAAAAATGGATGTCCGTATAGTGATAAGGATCACAAGCGGGTAGTTCAAGCTTTCAAGAGGAATCCCAACAGTTCAGTTCGAGAAGTGACGAAGAAACTGAATCTAACCAAAACTTTCGTGCAAAATGCGAAAAAGCGTGAAAGAATACATACATAGGCGTTTTGTCGCGATGGACGGAAGCTCTACACCCAGATGTTGACAAAACCACATTGCCTCGTTATGGATGATGAGACGTATGTAAAAGCCAACTTCCGGCAGCTTGCGGGGCTCCAGTTTTTCACTGCTCATCATAAATTCGATGTTCCTGAGGACGTTAGAAAGCAGACGATGTCAAAGTTTGCCAAAAATATATGACTTGGCAAGCAATTTGCTCGTGTGGGTGCTCCTATTCGTGACAACTGGCACTGGTCAATGGAGCAGGTGTACCTAAAGCCTCCAAAAGCGTCTACTTCCTCTTCTGAGGTCACGTGATGGTCCTACGATTTTCTGCACTGAAAATTAATTTTCGTTTATACTACGAAATTGACGGTAGAACTAACAAATCTATTCGTTGTTTGTACTTTTTAAGAAGCTACCGTCGTATTTATTGCCTGTCAAAAGCACTAAGCATTAGTTGACACAGAAAGAACATTCGTTCATTCTACGAAAACAATACAAAGAGCTACGAGTAATTTGTTACCAATAAAAAAGGTGCGTCTCTCTGGTGCATAAACGACTGACAAGTCTACTTTATCGGCTCAAAATGTAATTGAAAAAAAGGGCACCATGAGGGTTCGGGGTATACATTTTAAAATTTTCTGACATGAGTTTCGATTCTATATTTTTAGGAAGAGCAGTTATTGAGTCCGTGGTTTATCTCACTAAACCATGTTGGCTCTTGAGAAGATACTTGATTATAGTGCATGAGGTTCTCACTCTCGACAACGCTTTCATGTCTATTTGGGAATAAATTAATGATTCCCGCCATTCCATCAGGAACACCAACACTTTTGAGTACGATCGAAGAGAAGCAGCGATTGGCTGGTCTTCACGAAGTTCATTTTGTGCATTGTACAAAAATTGGTAATTACAGCTTTTTGTTAGATGACAAGCCATATGAATGTTTCCTACAATTTACGAGACATTTGTTCTATGTACAAAATCCATGTTTACGAAAAGAGTGAAAGCAAATCTACGAAAACAAATTTTCAGTGTGGCCGGATTTAGCCTCGTGCCATTACTCGAAAGAGGATTTGGAGTGGTACAAGGCTAAGGAGGTCAATTTCGTGCCGAAGCTCGTGCTCGTGCATCATGAAGCAGGCACTTCGGAAGCAAGGAAGTAAAATTGGAGGAAGATATTAAGAAAAAATGGATTGCCACCCCAAAAAATTTGGACCAGGATCTTATGAGCAGTGTAAAGACGAAGGTTCGTGCATTTGAATGTGGAATTGAAATTGAACAAAACAAACATGGGAAAATATTCATAACATGTTTGTTTTACTCCCTGAAAGTTTGAAGATGATTGGTTGAACGGGTGAATTTTGCGGAATATGTGTGTGTGTGTGTGTGTGTGTGTGTGTGTGTGTGTGTGTGTGTGTGTGTGTGTGTGTGTGTGTGTGTGTGTGTGTGTGTGTGTTGCAATTTGATTCCGTACACCCGTTAAGAACAAATCTAAAATATTATTATGACTTCATGCTGGATATTTTGCACAAAAACTCATTACTTTGGAGCATCCTTTGGTTAGCAATTTGAACCCTTTTTGTTTCGATATAGCTGTGATTTTTAATTTCAAACACTTGAAGTGAAAATTATTCTAACCAAAAATTTATATTGGGAAAGGACTCGATTGTGTACCTCTTTAAGTGATTGAAGCATAAATGGATTGATTTCTTTCACAAATTGCCTTCCAATCCTCCGATCCTAGTCAAAGGATGAACTGCGAAATTATGACATTATCAAAATAATATCTTGCCTTTTAAACAATTCAAGAACCAATATTATTCATCCTACCTAAATAACTCCTTAAATTCACAGCTACACGAACCAATCTGTCGGCTCGACAACAACTTGACAAAGCCAACTTAGATCGCCCGGTTGCCCAATTCAAAGTGCGGTGGCATTTCTTTCCGCTTGCTTCGTTTGAATTCCTCTTTGGCACCTTTTCAGACCTGCAAACGGCGGTTGCTGCCGGCAGAAATGCACTCGTGGTGTGCAAAATATGGAATCGCACATTCACATTTATCTCCGGACAATTCCGGGCAGAACCATTTGTGCACCACCCAAAAAATATGCTGTTGGTGTGTGATGTGTACACAAACGAGCCTGAACCAGAATGGGCGAGACATTCCTGGGCCTGGAATCTGAAATATGTTGTCGGAAAATTTCCGTGGCCGGAAAGGGCGAAAATAGGTGCTAATTTTTATTCTCTGTTCAAAGACCTCCGTGTTGTCATTTTCGGATTGAAACTGACGCTCGCTTTGGAAAGAAAATGAAGCCTTCGACGGACCAACCGTATCGGTAAGTGAAAGGTAATTTGTTCTAGTGGAAGTTTTTGTTTTTGATATGGCACGTGGTGGAGGCAACATTCTTCGTGGTCATGGGGGGAATTAATCGTTGTTAAAAACAAGTTTTATTGATAAGATTGTATTTAGTCTGCTCGATTCGATTCAAAGTGATCCAACTTATTAAAAACACTTTTATATTAAACATAAATTTGTTGCCGCGTTGAGCAACTTTAACAAAATAGTTGGCTCTCATCGCTGAATTTCAATCAAAATAATAATAAGACAGCCCTTCCGTTAAGGTTGCCTCCCTCGCCAGTTGCGGCGCACTTTGGTCAAGGGGCCAATAAAAAGCACGGGGATTGTAAATTTCGAGTATGTGTGTGGTCTACATTTTCCTCGGTCCATGTTTTGCTAGCGGAAATTAACAGTAAAATAAATTTTCGGTTTTCTCAAGTAGCTACCGCCTCCCTGCTCGGGATGGCGGAACAGAATTGCAGCCCCGATTTTATTCAACTTTTCACATGTTCATTAACGCTGAATTTACGTTGAATTAAGCGCACCGCGTTTTACATAATGTAGCGCTCTACCCTAGCCGGGTTTTTTTTTTATATTTTTTGGTTTTATCATTTATGTTATTATGATTAATATTAATGTTCTTTTAAACAGTTTCAAAATGATGCGTGTGAGTGGGCCCCTGGCAAAGTGTGAGCACTGAATGGTGCCCTGTGTTTTCTAGTGTTTTATTTTTTCCGCCATCATCAGTATGGCACTGGTTGGATTAACATATAGAAATAAACTTGCCAGGAGGGAGGGATCTTACAGTCGTAAAAACGAATCTACCAGATATCATTACATGTGTTGTTTTGCAATATTTTGAATTTAATCAAGATCAAGAGCTTTCATAAACTCATTGACAGTTACTTGAATTTATTTAAAAATAAAAACAAATTATCCTTTGTTCAATCCGCGAATTTATAAGACTTGGTTTGTATTTTCGGGACGAAAATTCCAATAATTTCGTAGGTATTGCGTCATTAATTTATTCTATTTTGTACAAAGTATGCTTTTCTTATACACTCCGTGTCATAACTATAGAACCAGTCATTTTATTGAGGTTTTTGAGTAATAAAAGAGAAAACATATTGGAAATGAAGTTCAAAGGGTTGGATATGATCTTTATCTATGTTCATAAGAATACTAGAAATTAGAAGAAGAATTAGTATCTTCCATTTAATTCCAACTACCTTTGCTTATCTTCGACAGATACGCGTATTTCGTCTACAATGTGCAGACTTCTTCAGTGTCTCGTACTAATAACTCGACTTAGACTCGACTTAAGTCGAGTTATTAGTACAAGACACTGAAGAAGTCTGCACATTGTAGACGAAATACGCGTATCTGTCGAAGATAAGCAAGGTAGTTGGAATTAAATGGAAGATACTAATTCTTCTTCTAATTTCTAGTTACAGGTATTCCACTAAACAGCTCAAACCCTCTAGGATTCATAAGAATGTTTTTAATATCTTGGATTGTTCTGGTAAGTTAATCAATAATGCTTGCAGTTTGCAATAATGCAAAAAACTGTGATTCATAACTATAGAAACAGACGTATAATTAATTTTCTCCAAATATTTTACATCGATTTTGAATTGATTTCAGCATTTTAGCAATGTGTAGGACCTTCTCTATCCTAAATCAGTCTAAACAACATATTCGGCATACTTTCAACCAGGCGGGAAATGTAGATACTATGTTCCACGCTGATGACATCGCTCCTTTGAGCTCTTGAACATTCCCGTACTGCATGTTGACTCCATACACTGTACGTACCATCAGCCCCACACGTTTTCGATCGGATTCTGATCTGGAGAACAAGCTGGCAACACCATAACTTGGATTTTATGTTCAGAAAACCACGACTTTTATGGACAGATGCGTTATGTTGTTGAAACACCACGATGGTTTTGCTGTAAGAATGGTACCAAATGGGTTTGAAGCATCTCGATGTACTCCAGGCAGTTCATTCTTTTCGACGGAAAAGCAATCTGCACCACTCCGTTTTGAAAAAATGTCCCCCAAACCAAACCAAAACTGCCCCCTCCAAAGTTCAGAGATGACAAGTAACGTGGCTCTTTCCGTAAATCTCTCCCGTATGAAAATATTCCATCTGGTCCATCGAGTTTATATTTCTTCTGATCAGAAAAGATAACCTGAAACACGTCATAACTCGTTAATTGGTGAAAGAAAACTGAGCTGCAGTTGAAGCGAATGGCATTATTCAGGTATTGGTTCTATAGTTGTGAAATGGCATTTTTTCTAAATTTTTATTTTGCTATTCATAAAGGGTGTTTATTGATGCAGATGTGTAGTGGTGTTAGTCAGCTCTCCGACACGGTCATTACGAAATAATGAATAAAGAAAACAAATACACTCTCAAAAAAATTCAAACGTTTTTTGAGTGATTCTATTGTTATGAAACGGAGTGTATTTTATATTACAAATGAAAGAAAGCAAACATTATTACCATTTTCGGTAAAAACAAAATGACGAATTTCACGCCAACTCATGCACTGGCTGGCAGCACCCTCTCAGAATCCAATGAAACTCCATCCATGAAACACACTTAGAATATTTTACAGTATTCAGTAATTTTTTACCGAACTTTCAACAGCTGAACGTTCGGTAATCCGATTTACCGGATTTCGGTGAAATTTTACAGTATTCCGGGAAAAAATTACCGGAACTTGTCAAATTTTACCGAAATCCGTTAAATTGGATTACCGAACTGTTCAGCTGTTGAAAGTTCGGTAAAAAATTACCGAATACTGCAAAATTTTCTAAGTGTGAACTGAATCCAATTAAAGATTATGACTTTTCAAGCAACTATGCATACTTTGCTTTTTTATTAATTTATCTAGACTACCATTTGAACAGGGCTTATGTTTTTTGATCGATTTTTTGTTCATATCAACCTAACTCCAAAAATACAAGACAAAAAAAGTGATGTATGGATGACTTTTAGGAAATCGTCTGAACTTTTATGAAAAAAATTGTAAAAATTGTAAAATCGATTCCTAAACGCTAAAACAAATATTTTGAAATTCAAGTTCAATTTTCAAAAACTGCCGTCAAATTCTTAGGGTTTTTTTTCCTTATGGAGGCAATATAATTGTCTAAAAGCCATACATTAAAAGGAACAAAAGTTTTTCTAACAAAAATTTTTTTAATGTCCTATGTTTAACGTGTATCGCAGCAACTCGTCTTATTATTTGGTCCTATCAACCTCACTGAAGCCAATCAAATTTAATTATAAAGACAATTTGGATTTTTAAGGGTCTATTAATGTTTGAAAATCCAAGGCTACCATTTAAAGAGGGCTTATTTTAAATTATTCTTTTTTAAACTTTAGTGACAATGCACTAAATCAGATGGTTGATCCTGTTTATTACCAAAAACTCTACACAACATTTAATGATTAACTATGACAATTTTTATTATTTCCTATCGTAAATAATCGTTGTGTTACTCGTGGTAATAACACTGATCGTAGTTACATGATAAGTAACAAAAGAACTTATCCTAATGGTGCAAAGTGTTATAAGCATCAGAATTCAATGTTGTGCACGTACCAATAATCCCAGGTGCAGCCACAAGAATTAACGTAACATCAGCAATGTATGATGATGTATGATATGTACTACCACCCATTGTAGCACGGAAACTACGCCCGACAGCAATAGGCTCTCCTCTCTGTTAGATTTGATCAAGCTTTATTAACCAGTGATTATCCTAATCATGCCATTGTACAAAGGGCTAAAAAGGGGTTGGGGTGGGTCAGATAGGCAACATCACTTATACGTTTTACAGGAATATAAGAATCTTCTTCAACAACAAGATTGAACAATTGGTCAAAGAGCAAGCCATCTAACATGAGGATGCCCCAATGGGCGGGGAGAAGAGCCAGCTATTCTGAAACTGTTATTAATAGGGAGTTGGCATCTCACTCTCCCTATCCAGAGTGCTTCAATCGGGTGCCCTGGTGGTCCCTCTCATTCCCATGAAATATTTATATAATAGTGTATGTATTTATGTAACTGAAAAATACTACAAGCATTCGTATCTATTATATATAAGCTTCATTCTGTTGATCCTTAAATGCAAAAAATGCACGTTTCGTTCGTTTTCAGCAAAAACGTGATTTGAAGTATCCTGAAAAAGTTGGTTAAATCTATTGAAATTTTACAGAGCTATTTGCTGCTTGATGTTGATTTTATAACAGCAATGCACTTTTTATTTTTGATGACCCAATAGTGATTGCTCCTGAGCTAGGAGTTGCTTCTGAAACATGGGAGATTCGATTGAAAGGGAATTAAAGACAAATGGACTTAACAAACAATAAGTAATTTTAAATAATCTATGATGCAAAATCAATAAATCAATATCATCAAATATAATGATACTACAAGCATTATATTAGCATCATATCAGCATCTTGAAAGCTATTCTGTTATAAAGTTGAATTTCAAATGCTTTTTAAATGCTTGTAGCCTGTGATAAGCATTTCGAATGCAAAATAGCATTAAAGAAGCATGATCATAGCATTGCAGTAATGCAGCCGTATATTGGGTCCAAAAGCAGCATTGATGCTGCATTTAAGGCGACTTAATTGCTTGCTAGGCTGCCGTTAAGATGCTTTGGAACTGCTAATTGGTTACCTGGGCTATGAAAAACACAAAAACAATGTATGACAGCGTATGAGAAAATGACCTGGAAGACCTGAAAGATATGAGAATGGAATATTATATGATATGATTTACAGGGTCGCACCCTTACTTCGCTATTGTCAAATGACAACATTGTCCAGGTTGCGCCGACCAGCGTCTCCATGTTTCAGCTGGCAGTCTTTTGAGATCATATGACTCGAGGAGGCGTGAGGTAGGAACTTGTGATGACTCAGAGGTCAGTCGCACCCTTCTTCAGTAGCTGTCAACTCACAATTTGAAGCCCACCAAGACGATACTTTTATCCATGGAAAACTGCAGAAGAGCACGATACAGCCCTTGCATGTACCCTGAAGCTTTGTAGGCCCACAGTGTAATTCTCAATGCAAAGGAATGTAAATTCAATGTCATCGAGACTGAATTCTTTGGCCATCATGCCGCCCAAAATGGACTCATGCCAACCAACGAGACAATAACAGCTGTCTCTACATTCAGGATCCAGAAGGGCCTCAGCAGCGGTTCGATGGTTTTGAGGCTCCACTCGGACACGTTAAGGCCGGTTCATGCCCGACCTTGCGGCCGAGCACCCCGAGCAGGCAAGCTGATCTCGGGCTGGCAAATCGTCCTTTTGTTTGGATGTCACAACACGAACAGCATGCGTTTAACCGACTTGAAAAGGCTGTATGCCTCCACCCGGTATTGGAGATATTCTGATAACACTCGGCGGACAAGAGTCGGTTGCAGACGTGACACGTTCGTTGGGCGAAGCGCGGTTTTAGGATGCAAATTGACGACAAACCGATAATAATATCGTATGCCAGCAGAAGCTTGTCCGCAACAGAGAGGCGTTATTGCCAAACTGAAAAGGAGGCCTTAGCAATCATTTGGAGCGTCGAGAAATTCCGGTTGTATCTTCTCGGTAGGGAGTTTGAACTTGAAACGGATCATCATCCTCTCACGGCGATCTTTAAACCGACTTCTCAACCACCTGGACGAATTGAAAGGTGAGTTTTGGGACTTCAGCGATTCATATTAGAATAATTTACGAAGCCAGGAAAAGATAACATTGCCGATTCATACCCAACACGGCTGCGATTCCCCGAATGCTGCAACATTGCCCCTGAAGGACACCTAGGAGAGACAGTCATGATATCCCGATTGCCCGACAGAGTGTGGTGGTCAGGAATGGGTGATGAAGCAAGGAAAGAGCTGTGGAGGGTTGTCAGGAACAGTTTGAAAGAAAGCTCTCCACCCGAACCGATTTGCGGCGCCGATCGATGCCTATTGAACCCTGGGTGGATGTAGCTATGGACTTCTTGGGCCAGCTGTCGACTGAAGGCTGTGTGATTAATACTTAGTGGTTGGGGATTATTTCGATCGGTATAGGGTTAAAGTACGCATAATGAAAAAACGACGTCAGTAGAAATCATAAAATACCGGGAACCAAATCTTTGTCCGGCAAAGGATACCCTACAAGACGATAACACTAGATAACTAACGACAGTTCATCAGTGGGAGACTTTCGAGGATTACTGCTTCATAAAAACACCCGTTCGAACCCCTATTGGCCTACAAGCTAACGGTGAGGTAGAACGACAAAACAGCTAACTCCTGAGACGCCTTAAGGTCGACTTTCGGTTACTCAACCGAGATTGGAAAGATGCTGCAACACAACTCCTCAGTAACGGGCAAACCACCTTCACTGTTGCTACAAAACAGGATAATCCAGTCAAAAATGCCATCCATAAAAGGTTCCTAGAGACAATGTTATCAGCGAGCTTCCGGAGTTCTACCATGACAGAGGAGTGCGCAATTCTCAAGCATACAGGAAAGGAAAGGGGCAGCGTTCGAGCGCCACGCTAGGCGCATCGGACATCCAGGTAGGGGATGGTTTAGTGCAGAAAATCTCATGTTCAGTAGGCAAGCTATACCCCAACATTCTGGCTGGACGGAGGTACCGAAGTGCGGGAGCGTATCGGGCGTCGGCTGGTAATCGGCTGATCCTGTATCAGTGAAGGGCAATGGAAAGAAATGCTTAGCCCACGTGAAGAAGATTACCGCGTCAGAATGACACTGTTCCAGATACAGAAAAGTTTCTGCAGACATCGAACAAGTTGGCGTTCAATGTCAGGACCCAGAATATTCTTATGCCACGCGTCCTCTTCGCTCAAGCTAACTCGGGCCATCATGGCAACAGGACTACATCGTCCATTAGATCGAGGATTGAAGCTCATTTGGAAAAAAGAAGATGTGGTGAATTGGTCTCACGGATGGGATCGTAGCAAGCGGGCGAAGAATATATTTTAAACAGCAGTTGCATATCGTGCGTCTCTTCGAGTACAGCTCGTTTTTGTTGATACCCTTACTCGTGTGATGGTAAACCGAATTAAATATATTATAAACTGTAATCGAGCGCTACCAGTTTTCGTAAAAATACACCGGGCACCACAGTACGATTTTGTCAAAATTATTCTAAAGGGTGTACGGAATCAAGTTGCGACACACACCAAACATTCGGCAAAATTCGCCCGTTCAATCAATCGTCTTCAAACTTTCAGAGAAAAATAAACATGTTGTAAATATTTTCCCATGTCTGTTCGGTCTAATTTCCATTCCATACCAAATGCACGAACCTCCTTCTTTACACTACCTCATAAGGTGCGGTACAACATTTTGGACCAACTTTTTTGCGTGGCAATCCATTTTTCCTCATATCTTCCTCCAAATTCACTCCTTGGATGCTTCCAAAGCGCCTGCTTCCTATCGGCCCCAGTACTTTTCCAATTGGCTGCAGCTCCGGTGCGTCTGGGGGTTGAGATGCTTCGGGCAACGAAATTGACCTCTTTAGCCTTGTACCACTCAACACCTAGAGCTCTCGTGCTCGTATTTTCATCTACCGTATTCTGCCGTTCATCGCGATTCATCCGATTTTCGATGTACTTGCGCAAAAATTTCTTTACGCCGCTGTTGTTCTTGCGACCCATCTCGACACGATTGCACATCTGCTAGTGAAACTTATATAGCGTAAAACAAATACATAATACTTGAACTACCCCATCTGGCACTAATAGAAAATACCCAACGGCACAAGCCGCGCTTTTAAAAGTGGTGCAATTTGATTCCGTACAACCTTTACTCACCACAGACAGGTGGCAATGCTGTCACTCTGATTCAGGGGTTGATGCGCCGCAAAATTCAAAATGGCGCGTACGTCTTAAAGGTAAGTTGACAGAAAAGGATGTCGATCTCCACCCTAAGCGATATCGAAAGCAGCACAGTAGTTGCTCAATTGCCATACCTTTAGTCATCGAAAACGATTCAGCTCCAGATCCATTGTTAATGACCAAATGACAAACAATTAGTCAACCAGTGCAGCCGAGTCAATTGGGACAGCAATTGGTGCTCTATGATCTTTTGTCCCCATTATTTGCGTGAATAAAATCTTCCTCCACGACGGGGATCTGTTCCAAAATTCAACCTGCAGAGCCTAATTGCCCATCAAATGTTCTGTTCTCAATGGAATAAATGCTCAATAAAAATTCCAATTCCCAGTGCATATGTAATACGTTTAAACGAACAGTTAAAAATTTATTGAAAATTAATAAAAGTCCGAAACTCCCGACCAACATCCAGATCAGACCATATGGCTCTATATTAATTCCACAAAAAACCGGTCAGCGAATGAACCGCATGTGTCAACAAATTTGCTTAATTCGAGCTAATTTCATTTGCTCACAATGGAAATCGCACTTAATTTTTGTTGTCACCGCACAGACCGCAGTAGTCGCTGGATGGCGGAAATCGATTATTATTCCATCGCCTGCTTCTTACCGGTTCCGCCAAGGATAATTGCATATCTGGAGGATTGGCATAATGAGGCCCAGTGAACGAAAAAACAAGACCGGTTAAAAGGAATCGGCTGAACCCGTATGAAACTATGATTGAAATTGATGAATCTGTTGAATTTAAAGGATATGAGTAAGTGAATCGTTGTTGTCTGCTGAGCCAATTAGGTTACCCTCATTGTAGGTGTGCTAAGGAAAGATACGTCAGGCGAAGCTTGGCCGATACCGCTTCTTCCTGCTTCGATTTATGACAACAACGGTTGCCGCTTATGGCAACTTAATTAGATTAATAAAAAAGTAACAGAGTTTTATTAAACGTCAACAATCGACCGTCTGCCGCCATCCCGGATGAAAAGGAACTGGGAATGAATGCTGCTCTCAGCGATTTTCTCGAAGGCTACTGCAGGATGAAATTGTTTCAGAGGAAAACAGAGATATGGAGTAGCAATTAAATTATGCGCTTAATTAAATTTCAG
>JASCZW010008868.1:0-46813 GCA_034211315.2 Aedes japonicus
ATCGTCTTTAACTGGATATGCATCAAGTCTTATCAAATTAAAATTTTCTAATTTGATGAGACTTGGTGCATATCCATTTAAGGACGATTCAGATATGACGTCCGCTATTCTTCTAGATTCATCAACCCTCCTCTATCACAATTTTTCCCATACCTTTTACACATTCTGTAACAAATCTACAACACGTATACGGTTTATGAATAGCCCCTAAGAACTACTATTGGAAACTGGCAACATGGAACTACAAATCGCGCTGCTCGCCACCTACTATAATTTTCAACTGATTTAAGCTACTCGAGAACTACTTGGAATTCCAAAACAAATAGGTTTTCCGGCATATTTACAAGACATGTTGAATAGTGTGTGTTTGCTTTCACGTGTTTCAGATCATTCAAGAACCCCTGGGAATGTCGATCTATAGGCTTTTAGATCAAGCAAGGCCAAATGACATTTCCAACGTATTCACAGACGTCAGAGCCTGATTTCGGCCTAAAAACACACGTTAGCGTAACTTTCAGGTACTTAAGGTCCTTCAAGAACTTCTTGGAATATCGGATATATAATGGTATAATGGATACCCCCCCCCCCCCACCTCTCTCTCTCTCTCTCTTCTCTCTATTTCTCTCTCTCTCTATCTTTTCTTTATTTCTCTCTCTCTCTCTATCTTTTCTTTATTTCTCTCTCTCTCTATCTTTTCTTTATTTCTCTCTCTCTCTATCTTTTCTTTATTTCTCTCTCTCTCTATCTTTTCTTTATTTCTCTCTCTCTATCTTTTCTTTATTTCTCTCTCTCTCTATCTTTTCTTTATTTCTCTCTCTCTCTATCTTTTCTTTATTTCTCTCTCTCTATCTTTTCTTTATTTCTCTCTCTATCTTTTCTTTATTTCTCTCTCTCTATCTTTTCTTTATTTCTCTCTCTCTATCTTTTCTTTATTTCTCTCTCTCTATCTTTTCTTTATTTCTCTCTCTCTCTATCTTTATTTCTCTCTCTCTATCTTTATTTCTCTCTTTCTATCTTTATTTTTCTCTCTCTCTATCTTTTTTTCTTTCTCTCTCTATATTCTTTTCTCTCTCTCTCTCTTCTTTTCTCCCTCTCTATCTTCTTTTTTCTCTCTATCTTCTTTTTTCTCTCTATCTTCTTTTTTCTCTCTATCTTCTTTTTTCTCTGTATCTTCTTTTTTCTCTCTATCTTCTTTTTTCTCTCTATCTTCTTTTTTCCTCTCTCTCTATAGTTTTTTCTCGATATTTATCTGTTTTTTCTTTTTTTTCTCATTAGTGACCTCATCGGATTGTTGAGGTGCACAACGGATAGTTTTGGGCGCATGTATACCATGAGTAAATAGAGTCGGCGTTAGCACTTCGATAAATTCTCACATCCTTACAAAAATGTCCACAAAACGTCTTCCTTCATTCAGAACGTGCTCGCTTTGCGATTCAGTTTGTTCTGCTGATCTCCAGGTATATGTCCATGGTCTTAAAGGTGGTGAAATCTATAGGTCATAGGCCGTTCTCATTCATTCGTTCATGGGAACTTGCTTATTACCGGTCTATGTTCCTTCTCATGGCCTATCTGTGCGATTCAGTGGTCACGTTCCAGCTTCTCGTAGAAAGCATCCTTGTCGCCTTTAGTGCTTCCACGGGGAGATTAAACGGCCCTTATTCCTCATTTTGTCGTCATTCCTCATCACATTCTGTAATCAACCGGGCGCACATTCTGTAATCAAGCGCACGATTCCTCATATTCACCATAACGATAAAAGCTGTGCCGAGATAGTCCGTTTTCGTTGCTTTGGTCTATGCCGATTAGTCCGTTCCGAGTTTTCTATTGGAGTATTTGTTGCAATTGTGTATGTTTTGTTTGTTGCCGGCTCGCCAACTCGCTTCAACGCCTTTAGGTTCCTGGGTACCTGTAAAAATCTCTAGTAAGTTATTTCTAGAATCGGGTACTGGTGTACAACACAGAGGTGAGCCAGAGGCGTGTCTAGATCACAGCAAGCGTCCCGTAATGTTCGATCCTAGGTCCGGTGCTATGGAACATGTCGCCCTATCCTGCACTAAGGTACGGCGGGCCGGCATGGATCACTGTTTTGTGTTCCTAGAGCTACCTATTCAGGTAACCAATAAGCAGGATAGGAGTTACTGGACAAGTGACTAAGAATCGCAGTGAAGTCTATTTTATACCTGCAACTAACGAAATGTCTAGGGTATTCTTTTCACATTGATTTACCAGCTAGCCATCAGACACTTACAAATTTGCAACAAAACCATTCCGATGTTCTGATGCAGCACTGGAAAGTAATTAATAACATATACACTATCAACATAACTAAGTCATTAGTTACACAAATTAACCCAACATTAATGTTTTAACATTTCGGCATTTTTTCCTGCCTCACCCCGTATTCTTCTTTTTTTTAGCCTTACTCTTTTTAAAGGAAAATAACTGTTGAGAGCAAACGCATGATCGAATGTGAGGCACCTTGGGCGTTAATGGGTTAATGGTAGTTCCCTAATCAATGCCAAGCGTTGATATAGACTAATGGTCCAGCCACTGGATCCGCAACCTTAACGTTGAAGGTTCAGTATTCCATGGAAATAAACCACCCTCACTTTTGATTGGCCCCAACAGCATCCTTACTGTTGGTTTAAATCGGCCCTCAAATTTGTTGTTTTAACATATCATTTTATTCTGCTGAAATAAACCACCCACTGAGAGTGGCCCAGGCAGCATCCCTTCTGTTGGTTTAAATCGATAATCAAACTCGATGTTTTAACATACTTTTGTATTCTGCTGAAATAAACTACCCACACTTGTAAGTGGCCCCAACAGCATTCTTACTGTTAGTATAAATCGGAGTCAAAATTTGAATAACATTAATGTGTATATCTGTACAGAGAATAAACCGGGAACATAGTTGAATTTTAAGAGATTTTTTTAAAGAAATTTTAATGAATAAACTACGACATAGGCAACATATTCAAATGAATATAATGCCTTTCCGTTTTTGGGTACACATGATTTTTGAATACTTTGCTGTCAGTATTAATCCATTCCATGCTCATTTAGAGCGCTTTTTGTATGCTCTCTTTTGTTGGCATTCCATGGGAAATTGGCAAGAGAACATTGATTTTAAGAAAAAAAAATAAAAATAGGAGATGAGGTGTGTTGGACAGAACGGGAAGGCACTGTATTGAAATAACTCTAGAAATGCTTTAGTTTCTTCATAAAACATGCTCAATTATGAGAAAAATTTCCATCGAGACTTATCGTTATGTACAAATGTGTCGTCCCTGAAAAGCGTTTTTCAAACTTTCATGTAACATTTATTTCGATTATGTTTAGCCCTTCTGGCTTTGACATGAGAAGCATCCGAATTCTCTACAATATTTGGAAGAAAAATGGTTAATGCCCAATTTCTTCAAAGAGTTGATTCCAAGCCATTGAACTCCTATCGTAAAAATGTTTTGACTTCTTTTGAAGTTCTTTCTGAAGTACTTCCAACTCAATTTGTGATATTTTTCATTTTTTGCGATCTTCTTTCTATTGATATAGATAGAAGATTGCAGAAGTTAATATTATTTTATTTGTCCTCAATTTGCTGAAAAATTCGTTTTCAAATTCACCATTAAGATTTGATTATTGTTTGACAGTAAAATCTCAGTAGAATTAGTACTTATATTATTCTGTGCAATCTTACCTAAATTCCGTCAAAATTCCTTCAAAAGTTCGAAAAAAATGTAAATTTTCCATATTTAATTCGAAAGTGTGTATCTATGCAATGGTACAATGCTATGAATAGTACAAACCGATCTTGCAAATCAGCTGACAGGTTTTCTGATCTCGGAGACCTTCATCATTCGACACTTTTCTGCTGGCAACAGTTCAACCAAATCCACAACAAGAAAACAGATAATTCTCTCTAATAGACGTCAATGTCCCATTTGAATCCGTAATTGCAACCGTCCGGCATCAGCCAGCACGAGGTTGGATTGAATTGATGGCCAAAGACAACTATCTAGAGGAATGTCCCGGCGCTCGAAGAAGCACCTCCCCGTCAGAACATTGCCGTTGCCGTCGACGTCTTATAGCTGGCAATTGAGATTTCAATCTTCGCGGCGGGCCCGATTTGGTTGGAAGCTCTCATTAGAAAATTACCTACCAGTCAGGAGACAATCAGCAGGGATCGCACAATTACGTGGTGGTTAGACAGGGTAGCGATTGTTTTCCAAAGTCGTTTTGTCTTGGCTTTTGGTGACAAACGATCCATCGGTCTTTCAACTGCAGAAGACGGAGAAGAAAAGCAAGGCGGCAATAAATCTAGATCTGGGTGCGGTTTGATCTACGATCTCGGAAACGGGGAAGCAAATAATTAGAGGATGGCGAGCTTCCCTTGCAGAGGAAAAAAAACAACAGCAAAAAACTCCAAACAAACAAAAACAAACGCAAAAGATCACGGAACTCTTTACAGCTGGGTGGATCTTGCGGTGCCGTAAATATAATCCGCTTCTCATCACCTCCGTTGTGTCGATCGTCGTTCCGCAGTCGTTCAGAGAATTGTAGCTTCCTGTCCGAGATTTCGATTGCCGAGGATTAGTTTTATGAATTGTTTAGAGAGATTGGAGCGTAATCTTCCCCTCTCCCATGGGATGATTGGAGCAATTCATTATTGATTTGAATCAGCAACAACCCAACACCCTCCAATTAACCCGGATTGATTGGATGATTCTCACAAAACAATCTGCCAGTAAATTGCCCCCCGTCAAGCAACGAGCCGAACAACGGTCATCAAACGCCAATCAGCAAATCATTTCGAAACGCACTTCACACCGCCTCTGTCGTCGCGCCAGTGCCGTCAGCGCCGTCGGATTAGAGGTCAAGTGCAACAGCAGAAACTGGTTTCCATTGAAAATTCGTCTACACGTAAAAAAAGAATCAATCAATTTGGTACCGTAGCAGAGTGGTAAGTGAATTCGAAGCCCCCAAATGGACCGTAGACGTGAGAATTTGAATGCGGCACCCGTGTTCTGCGTGTAATCGTCAAAGTACGAAACTTGGTTGTGACACCTGTACATGCAATACCGCAACAGCATTAAGAATAAGAAATATAAGGTACTGAACGAATTTGGAAACACGTTGAAAATTGACAGCTGGGCTGACCCAGTTTCGTCGAACGATCTTGAAAGCTGGCCCTCGAAGCGATCACTCAAGCGGAGAGGGCTGCGCGTTTTCGATCGATCGCTGAAGAAGCCCAGTTTCTACATTTATTGTTGTTTATTTAAAGGGTTTTGATGTGCAATTATATGGGTGTTATTAGTTTTTTTTATGAAATCATTATCTGATCTTTGGATCTTTTTCCACCGCCTTTGCTCAACTATTACGAGCTAAGCACATGATTGCCTTTTTGATTTGTTGTTGTGGAAACATAAACAGAATAAAAAATAGGATTAAACTATCGATTCGTAATCTTCTGAAGTTGATCTACTGGATGTTTAAGGAAGCCTTGAATATTCCGGTTCGATCCGGAACCTAATCACGTTGTCAAACTAGTTGTGAGCTTGGTTGGGTGTCCTGAAACCGGAATAAAAACACGACCATCACGTCAATCAGTTCGGGACTTTTGTCAAAGGTAGCATCTGAAACCGCAAACGCAGAATTATGTTAAGTGTTATGATCATTTCAAAGAATTGAAATAAATGTTTTTTTTGAGGCCCCCCAAAGTAATAAGAAAACAGAGAGCAGGAAATTAAAGGAGGTTTTTGAAAAACGGCACTTGATAAGAACCTTTTGTCCTCGAGACGGCCGCGAGTAATCGGCTCTATCCTCCTAACTTTAGTTTTAAGATAAATGATGTATAAAAATATGAAAATTTGGCTCTGTAAAGTTAATTCGATTGAGCCTGTACAAATAAATGATTATTAAAAAAAAGAACCTTTTGCGGCCCAAAAAATCGATAAAATGTAACTTTGACTTCGATACAAGTAGTAACAAACCCTTTTAATCAACGTGTAGGCATGCAGAAAATAGTTATTGTCAAAAGCTTTAAAGAAATCTTAAAGGGACTTACATCATTATTCAAAGCAAAACCGGAAACATCTCCTAAAATATATCCGAAGTATCTCAAGTAAATTGTTTACATATCTATTTCGTTTGTTAAGAAAATCACAGAATCCACTCATTTAATTTCTTTTTACAGTCTGCTGTGTACGATGTGGACCGAGTCCCATACCCAAGCAACACAAATTCAAAATCAAAATTGGTTGCAGCAACTTGATTGTGACTTAATTAAGGCACATTGAAGTTACTTTAAACAAAATGTAACAAGTGTGCTACTGGGACACTGTTGGTCTAGATTGGTTTAAACCGCCTACAAAGCGATTTTAAAAATCTTGTTTTTCCAATGGAGTAAACCATCATCACACTTTGTGAGTGTCCCCAACGGCAACCTTACTGTTGGTTTAAATAGGTCCAAATCGGCACTTGAGCGTTATTCGAACTACGCTCTACCATCACGCTTTGTGAGTGGTGCCAGCATTTGAAATAAACCGGTTTCAATCAGCTCCCAAGCATAATTAATAATTAATTCATTTCCAATGAAAAAAATCTACCATCACACTTTGTGAGAGGACCCAGCAGCTTCCTTTCTGTTGGTTTAAATTGATCTTCCCTAGAACGTTTTTAAACAAGATTTTCAATGAATATCTTCCATCACATAATGAGAGAGGCCCTAGCATTAACCCTGTACTGTTGACATAAACCGATCCAAATCGACTCTCAAGCGTCAAAAATCTTGTTTGCCCAATGATGTAAACCATCATTAAACTTTGTGAGGGGCTCCAACGGCATTGTTACCGTTGGGTTTAAATCGCTAGTTATATTTATATAAACATTTGTGCAACGCTTTCAAATCAACTCAATGGAGAATATTCTGAAAAAAAATAACCAAGAATTCACCGTATCGTTTACCAAAAAAGCCTATATTTTTCAGTGTTTAGCAAAAATATTAATAATCGAATGTTCCCCTTTCCTCCTTTCATATAGTCGGAAGATGTTAGAACATTATTTTATAAAGGAACGAACTCACCGAATCAGCATCGAATTCTAGGCATGTGATCATAGCCCACGTCGCTGTACCAAGCAATACCAATGTGCACACTTTTGGGGATTAAATGGCAAAAAAAAACTGTTTGTTCTCGTTTTCTTCGTAATCAATCTATTGACTATAAAAGCTCACATGCTGCAACTCTACTAACTTTACGGAGTCGAATTGCATTATAACAATAAAGTTTTCAAAAGATGAATATTCACTTTCTTTCTTATATTTTGGTTTTATAAGGATTCTGAAGAGCATGAATTAGACTTCAAGAATGTTATAAAACCATGATAAAACCAGCAATGTTCCTTGGGCTCATACTTTCGATCGATCCGAATTTTGAATATAAGTTCCGCCTGTTTTAATCAGTTTGCACACTGTCCTTTTTCTCAGTCAACGATGTTGTTGCATCAATTTTCACCGCAAGAGCTGTTGCTGTTTTAAATTCATTTTTAACGCTAAATTTGTTTGATTTTTGTTTAAGTCGGCAATTTACTCAGAACACTCCGTATAGCACAGAATTCAAGCATCACACAACTAACATAACAGGATGCAGCAAATTCTTTGTGACTATAATAAGTCATAATGAGTTAGCTCAACCGCATTGTAACAAGCGTACGCTTCCTGATGTGAAGAGGTGGACCAAAAGTTAATTTAAATCAAATTATTAGAGCAGAGAAGACGCTTGGGGAAGGCCCCGGTTAATTCTGTTTACTTACTCTTACTCTTACTAATGTGGATATTTTGATAACTTGACTGGAAATCAACTGGATTTAGCAGATCCCTACACTGAAACTAAAATTATGAAAGCAATGCATTTACCAAAATTTAAATCAAATAATTATGTTTAATCGTACATGAAAAAAACATCAATTAGGGGCTATTCATAAACCAAAGTCTACGTTCCATACACAATTTTAAAAAAAAATGTATGGAAAAAGTCTACGAGGGGCGAGGGCGGAGACCTGAGATTTTCAAAAATAAGTCTACATAGTTTATGAACAGGTTCTTAATAACTTGTTTTTGAACTTTCTTTTTGTTTAGTTACTTTTTGACACGTCTTTCAGACTGATGTTGGTTCGTCACCCTACATATAGAACCCATGAACACGTGATCCGGAACCAACACAGGAACTCGTAATCAGAGATTTTTCATCTCAGAAAATCCCAACGACGCCGACTGGAATTGATAGCAGATCGACTAAGGCAATCACGGTTTTTTAAGTTGTGGAAAATTTGTAAATAACTAAACATTATTGTACTGATTCAAAGCTCTAGAGAAACGATATCACCAAGATACTTCTTTTGAAATAACTCATTCATGTGTCGATTGTCCTCTTTCTTTAATTTTATTTTTTTATCTCTTTAGGCGATACAATTTTAAAGAAACTACAACAAGACATTTTGGGCATACAACGAGCGGAAAAAAGGCTAAGTTTCTTTGAAGATTTGTGGAATCAAGCAAAAGGGGTAGACAAGAAATTCTAGCGACTGTCTCAGTTATCTTCAGTATAATAATTGACCTGTAATATGAGCAAGGACCTCTAATCGTTTCCAAACGAGAACTAGCAGCATTCGGCGGTATGAGAATACATATTACGAAATAACAATAATTGATATGAATCCTAGAAATTGTGAGGTGTTTTGTGGAATACCTGTAACTAGAAATGAGAAGAATGATTAGTATCTTCCATTTAATTCCAACTACCTCTGCTGTTTATCTTGACAGATACGTGTATTTTGTCTACAACGAAATACGCGTATCGGTAGATAAGCAACAAAGTTAGTTGGAATTAAATGGAAAATGGTAATCTTTCTTCTCATTTCTAGTTAATAATTGAGAGAATTTTCAGCTAAATTTCCTAGCATCAAGGTATCAATACAAATCATAATTCGAGGGAATGGGGGACCACCAGGGCACCCACGTGAATTGATTTGAACAGGGAGCTTGGGACTTCCTCCACCTTATTGGTAACGTATCGCAAAAACGAAGGCAGGCACTTCGACCTCGTTTATCGGATTAGTTCTGTTCACCGAGGGCTCCAATCTATCGTATTTTGTGTTAATTTACTTCTGGAAGGAGATTCTCCTCTCTGCTAACCCGGATTTAACGAAAATATCTCTGCTTACGTGTCTTCCCACTGTTTTTGGCCCTTCATACAGGAGCTTCACGGTCACAAACAGCAAAGCAGTTTTAACCAATTCGTTTTTCAGATTATTCCAGTGCTTCTAGGCCAACTGAAATAATCAAGTTACACTTTCAAAATTACCTATAAATTTACCTCAATTTGATGGTGCAGATTTAAGTATCGCTTTTGGGAATAAGGACGCAGCGAAACATTCTTATACATGTAGAAATTTTAGAAGGAAATATTTCAACATAAAAGTTCTAAGTCAGATAAAAATTAGCTTCTCACATTTCGTTTTGTAGTTTTGCTTTCTCTTATGAAGCGCAGTGTTGCATAAAATTATTTGAAACAATAAACGCCCCTATGTGGTCCTTCTTTACTTAGAGTTAGGCCAGGGTTTGGATGTTTTCTGCTGTATACAGAAATTATCTCCAAATCATAGCCAGCCTCGCTGAGGGTCCGATGGTCGCTTTTCCCTTGACTGATCTACCTTGTATCTGTCAGATCGTTCTCGAGAAAAACTACAAGACAGCCCACTGGGTTGTCCCCGAAGCAGACGTAGGACAACGTAGCAGTGTCTGCTGAATATTTAAATCGTTTTCTCATCCAATATTTCGTGACGGTCGCCATTTGTAAAATTTCTATTTAGTATGCTGCTCTTGCCATAAGCTTACATTTTGGAATAATATAGAGATTGTTAAAAATTTCTGAGCTGTGTTGGAAATTGTACACAAGATTTAAGGTATGCGACGAAAGGAAAACTGAAACTATTTCGGCCACCGCTGGCTGCTAATTAACAAGATTTTGGAACGTTATGTTAGGTAATTTCCTATCAAACAAATTCTTTAGCTGGGAAAATGAAATTGATCGTCCTAGAAAGTACGGAATTTCAATGAACCATGTTGACCTCTCTTACTCACATTTGAAGTCTGTGCTAGGAAAAATACTGTACATTTGATAAATTTAGTCTTCAAAACGTAGCAAAAAACGCAAGACATCACCTTATACTTGCGTTATTTTTAATAGCTTAAGCTTAAAAGGTTTTCAATTAATATTGGAATAAAAGCGTAGAAATATGTTCGATCGATTGATGCCAAAATTTTTAAAATCTTGGAGAAACGACTGAGATAATATCGCTTAGAACCTGATGACTTTTCGTGACGTTCGCAATTCGATTTTTTTAAATTGTACCTCAGTATAGAAAGCAAAAACATACTCCTACGTCAAAACCACTGACATCCTCACGATTTTTTTGACGAATAGGTAAGCCCTAAAGCATGCGATTTGTGGTTCATTCGCCTACTCTGCGTTCAAATGTTCCTTGTCTTCAAAATGCACTCTAACTTATTTCGTATGTTTGCCCATGCTGTGAAAGTTTGACATCAATAAGTTGTACTAGGAAGGAACTAAATGTAAGCGAAATAGAATTTTACAGTTCCATTTGAAAGGAAGGAAACCTTGTCAGATATTGACGGCTACAAGGAAAGAAGGAATATGCTGATCTTTAATCGATCGTAATTTACGGAGATGGAGCGAATCAGGCTAAATCAAAATCATGAAAAAAAAACATGGTCGTCTCAACATTATTTTAAATCCAATGTTGGTGAAAACGGTACGTGTATAAATTCGTTCCAAGGATCTCAACGTATCCCGTAAAACCATAACAAATGCGCTTTAAAAACTTAATTGAGATTCAAAGCATACAGAGCATGCAAAAAAGACGGCCTGTCCACGTTAAATTTCGGACACCATAAAAACAGCAACAATAAAAAATTACACTTAATGCAACAAGACCGATTGATTATTTCACAATAATAGAGTTATATCTACTCTAGAAACAGTTTATTAAGATGCTAATCTTTCTTTCTGTGAAATTCTCGAGCTTTCTGTAGCACACCCGCCAACAGGATCTGTAAGGTATCCTCAGATACGCCTGCCGTGACGATTCTCCACCTTCTCTTGAAATCATCGGTAGAATTTGCTTCATTTTAGTTTCAAAGAGTTTCCGCTTAACTTGAGCCCAGTACTTCTCTTTTGGGCGAAGTTATGGACAGTTTGGTGGATTGGCTGTTTTTATACCTTATACCATTGCAGGACGGATTTCGAACAGCGTAATAGGCCAAAACAGGGCTGGAGAGTCGTGGCTTCTGATGAACGGTAGCAACCGCTTTTGCAGACATTCTTTCTCATATACATCCTTATTGATAGTGCCGGTAGACACGACACTTTTAGATTTTCGGCCACATCTATATATGGCCTGCCAAATCAAATACTTCTTCAGGAATTAGGACGCCTTCTTTTTCCGGCTTGGAAACGGCGTTCCTTTCCATTGCGGTATAAAAAGCCAGACCCGGAAGCTGTTTAAAGTCTTCGAGTACGAGTACGTGTGTTTCGTTGTCCATTATGACACAAGCAAATGTTTGTAAAATATTGATACGACTTTTTGCAGTAAAATTTTGCTTGTCATCATGGTTGGGCTCCTTTTTCACTCTGTATGCCTCTGCTACACTGTTTGTACGTATGATTCTGACTGCCCAACTTTGCAAGCCACATTTCGCACAGAAAGTTCGGGATTTTTCTCAAAAATGGCTACCACCTTCTTGTCGTTTTGTCGGAAGCATACTTTTCGATTTGTTACACTTCCAACCTTCCGAACCACAGTCAGGCGCTGGTAAAGTGATTTGCAAACACAAAACACGGTAGTTTTCGGTAGTTTTAGTTTTTTGGCAAGATCGGGCAGAATCAAGTTATTAGTACGAGACACTGAAGAAGTCTGCACATTGTTGACGAAATACGCGTATCTGCCGAAGATAAGCAAAGGTAGTTGGAATTAAATGGAGATTACTAATTTTTCTTCTAATTTATAGTTAAGATCGGGTACCAATTAATTTGCATTTTGCTGCCATTCGTACAATATACGTTTTCGCACTTCTGCTTGATTCGACGCCATTTTAATGAATGCAGCCAGATTTCAAATATGTTTTACCACAAAACAAAGTGGAGAGTTTCAGCTATCGTATAAGTGAAACGATTCAGCGATCCGTGACATAATTCAAAATTTACACTGAAAGAAAAGTGTCCGAAATTTAACGTGGACAGGCTTTAGGGTCATTGCTAGACACAATCGTCAAAAAATCGCAAGTAACAATTGTAAACAGTGAGTTAAAACGTAAATTTTCTGGAAATGTCAGGTTGCTAAGGTCCATATCCACTACCGACGGGAAGGTAACAACTCCCTGTATCTGTTTCTGGAGCTATTGTCTTTGCGGGAGCAAGCAGATCCCAGAAAAATACCCTAGAAGTCATTGTTTACAAATGTTACTTTCGACCTTTTGACTATTTTGTCTAGATTAGATCTAGGAGATTTGCCGACACGGTGATTCTTTTTGCTAACAAGAAAAATTTCGTATTATTATAAAGTCTAAACCCTCAAATTGATAGAATCTATGCAGCATCGATCAAGGAGAACCCTTTATCATATTCGAATAGTCACGATTTCAGAATCACACATCCGTGAAGGTTTGGGGAACAGTATCCTAGGAAGGTCGACTTCCTCTACACTGATAAAAAAGCAATGATAATATCTATGTGTCCCATCTATGATTTTTTGCAATATAATCAACAAATGATATCTATTTGTAACCACACATACTTCCTATGTGTACACATAACCACTATGTGTGGCCACACATACTTTTCATTTGTCACATAAACTTCATTTGTCATTCTCGGAGGGTGCAGTTTATGTGTGCACACATCAATATTATGTGGAATTTTCTATGGATTTTTGCCAATAAATATGTGTGGATTATTCCACGTGTACTTTTCACAGAAAAGGGTTTTATAATCAATGTCAATTACTATCTCAACAACGTTTTGAAAGAACATTTGATGAAACATGCTTCAACCTTCTTTGGAAGCCACAAATTTATATTACAACAGTGTTATTCTCCTTCACATTCAGCAAAAAAATATGCAGGCCTGATGCAAGAACAATTTGCCGGAATTCATTCATCCCTGAAGACTTGTGGCCGGCTTCTTTGCCAGACAAACATTTTTTGGGCTTTTTCACTTTTCCAAGGTGACCGAATAGAAATCTAAGTCTATGCTGTTATACCAAAATTTTCAATACAATGGACGTTTTATTTTTGCTTCATTTTATAGGGCCCACTATGTAGATGGTCAATTTGGTAATGTGACGAACTCTGTTAGATCGTAGCTTTCTTCGCAGTCCAAGGTGGTCACGATTTTCAGCCATTATGCGTCTTTGTATCGCTCTGCTTATGTCGTTGTTGGCGGTCACCTGTGAGCCCAGGTACACGAACTCATTCTTCTCAAACTGACGTGTTATAAAATCGATGCCGCCAGCCCATCATCTTGCAGTAGTCCCCCCTACACGGCCAGCCATTTTAATTCAGTCTTGAGTTGTTTTTGACTCTCTTTCGTCAAAAGTGAAGTCACTCAAATTTGAGTAAATGTAACTGGGATTGACAAGTCGACAAATCGAAAACATCCATCTGATTTGAGTCAAAGTTTTTGATTTGTCGCATTGTCAATGCCAGTAACACTTACTCAAATTTGAGCGACACCACTTTTCGCGAAAGTGAGTCAAAAACGACTCAAAACATAGTTAAAACAGCTGGCCGTGTATACGAAAGTACTCGAGAGTGTCCCACAAACGCTTACCATCGTGTTCTTGACAATTAACGACAGTTTTTCTATGAACTCCATATACTTCCATAATCTGCCATAGCTAGTGTCGATCGATTGTGTGCCGTATGCTGATTTGGAATCGATGAAGAGGTTACGAAGAACTTACTAATTCACGAATATTGCGCGAGACATTTGAAAACAGCCAATCTTCGTTGATCGGTTATTTTTATCAGCATTCTCTTTGACTTATCAGGGCTAAACTATTGAGTTTGTGGCTCAGATTACCGCTTAGTTGGAGACACTTCTGCAACCACGTTATTCTCAGAAGAGAAAATCGATGAAGAGAATCGATCAACGACAAAACGCCCTTTTTAAATGTTACGCAAGATATTTGGTCTAGGGATCCAAGTTTTAACAAATTATATTCTAAAAAACATCAGCCTATCATTGTATATTTTATCGAGTTTTAGAGCACTTTTTACAAGACTAAATTATGGTGTACAGAATCCTCATAAAACAAACAGTGCCTCGTCAGTCAGTCAGAGAAAATCTCACTTGGCTTTTAAATTGCAGGAAAATCAATAAGCTGTCACGGAAATACGACATTTAACTAATCCCCAATAACAAATCATAATTCAAGGTTTGTCGATTTCGAATTCAGAGTGTAGCTTAGAAGTAATCACATTGAGTGCGTAGACTAAATAGGTCTGAGAAGGCCTAAATCAAAAGATTCCAAAGCAGGCGACGAACCTTCAAGCTGACCTTCAAATGTCAAGCAGTTGAGAAGCACATTACCAATAATTCATCATTTCCAATGACACTTATTCTCCGGCATCAAATATCAACTTCCGCAACTATTGAATTCGAGAAATGTTCCGCCACCTGCCTCCTCTCTAGGATTCGTTTGCCAGCCAAGGAGAACGTTTATCGGAACCTGTTTATCGACTTTGCATTCCTCGTCAAAATGCAGAGCATGTTCTGCCTGCACGGAGACCTAGTTCTTAATTGATTGGAAGTTCGTTAGCGTGGTAGCACACATTCTGAGCCACCGATCGCTTAGCAGCTCTATCACCATTCGAATCTTGCACGTTAGTACCGATTGTTCACAGAACAGAACCTTGGCAGCTAATTGATTTACCCGATCGGCGGCCGTGGGGTGCTCGCTTAAGGCAAAATTCCGCTTTTGTCCAAAACAGATTTGCATAATTTCCTCTCCTTTATTTGCTAGACAAAACCGAAAACAAAAAGCAACATTATGACAAACCAATCTGTGCGATCGATGATCGGTGCAGCAAAACCACTTCTGGGACCGCGCATAACTTTCACGAGCGATTACGCGATGCTAACCGCATTTTTATGCCTACCGTGTTGAAGCTAATCAGAGCCAGTTATGAATTTCCGTCAAATCAGCTGGAACGCGCGCGCGAAAAGGCACCTTAATTGGAACGCGACAATAATGCGCCCGGTGTGCACGCGCGCGCGCCTCAACACGTGCATCGTGTTCCTGCCGAGCGTTTGTCTCAACCCTAACCCCTCAAACAGCAGTTGATCGTGTGTCTGTGTGTCTGTGCGAGTGTGATTATGTACAATCGGCGGCGACCAAACTCCCTATCCAAGCGCAAAAACTGCCAACTTTGAAATCCAAACCTCGGAATGTGCACCATGTTAATGCAGTTTTTTTTTTCGTTGATTCGCCGGACTGCATTCAATTTAGAAATAGTTTAACGGGTAATAAATTTCATGAAACTGCGCGCAAGTTGCAAGCACCCACTAAGACTGGTGTTTGCATGCCGAACGAGCGCGACGGAGTGCAAATAGCTTGGCACTGTCCACCGGAGGATAATTTGTGCCCATTTGAATGCAATTTCGCTCGATCTGAAGTGATTTTTAAGTATGATTAATTCCTTTTTATTCAATCTAACATGCAATGGGGGCTGGGAATTGTTGAAATTCCTAATGTTACCCAATTGTTTTCAGAAGTGCATAATCGGAATCTAGATTTTAAAATGACGGAATTTACCAGGATTTACTACTTTAATGGCATTTAATAAATTAATACAACTTAGTTTCCTGTAATGATGAATTCCTTTAAAGAAAATATTTTACTTTTATTATCAGAATAACACTAAGAAACGGCAGGCTAAACTGTCTTATATACAACTCGACGGTGCCGAGTCAAATTTAGATCAATTTGCAATACCTGTTTAGTTCTTGTTTTATTTGTCAAAACTTTTTTTTCTATTTTATAAATCGAATTTAAGTAGTCCTGCACCAAATTTCCATCCGGACATTAAATTTATTTCTCGAGAATTTACCTACGGTCACTTTTCAACTTAAAAAGGATAACTTAAAAATAGAAGTTTAGTTTCAGTGTCCAATCCACCTACTAATCTACTGATTTATCGATAGTTCTACAGCAGGAAAATTATAGATTCAAAGAAAACCTATATTGATGATCGTCAGCCGCAAATTGGAAAACAGTATTCGACAGCAAAAAAACGGATACCTGAAATGTATCGGAACTTAAAGGGCGAACACGAAATTATTGCAACACTTTTTTATATGCTCAAATTGTTATGTTTTGTATTCTCCGTGCGTGGAGTAACGATGATGATGTAGAAAAGATGTTTTTGAAAATTGAGCGAAAGGGAATGTGTACAGTGGTACTCGAATCAAAGACGTCATCTTGTGATGAGCGAACATCTCTTTCTACATCACTTTTTTATCTTTTTGTAGAGCCAAAACACAACTGTCTCCATTCATTAGGTTTTTTGTTGTAGGACCCAAATTTGATATGGTGCAAGTCAAGTATCCTGTCACAATTAAGGTGAGATGGACATTGGTTGACATAGCCCCTGATCCCAGTTAGGCTAGACTTGTTTTATAAAGTCTAATGCCCTACCAGGATCGTTTTTCCAAATTTCAGGGGGCTCTAGCAACCCCTTTCCAAATATTAACATCCTTTGATTGAATAATGCACCACAATTGCAGAGTATGTGTTCTGCAGTTTCAGTTACAAATGAGCAATAACGACATTCTGTAGAATGAATTCTTCCAATTTTATTTAGGTGATACCTGCGGCAGTGACCAGTCAACAGACCAGTAATTACCCGTAGGTATTTTAACGTAGGACTACGTTCCTCTTTTCTGTACCGGGTGTCATCTCAAAATTTTAAAAATTTGAGCATTACACTAAAATGAAACGTTTTTGAATGCTAATAACTCTCGTTCAACTGAACACAATGGCTTCATTTATGCATCATTTGATCAGAAAAACTTACGATTTTTTTGCATTGAAATATCAATTAAGTGCTATTGGTATGAGTAGTTCATTTTTTTAGTTAAAGAATACCTACTTTTGCTCCTATACAAATCGGCACATGAGCAGGTTGAAAATATGTTTTTCCCTATCCGGGTCTTCAAAAAACGGATATCAAATGGTTCAAATTGTCTTCTTCTTTTTATTTCATTTAGTATTATTCTATGATGAATACAGAAATAGCCACACCCCTCAGCTGCAAATTATTAAGCTTTGCTGCCGGTTCTGATTTTATAACTGAGGCCCGTCCCCTCTTTAGAATTTTGCTTCGTACTGTATTTTCGTGCCTCTCTTCATTCAAGGCTATGGCTATAACTCATACCTAATACCCATATACAAGTCAGGAAAAAAATCCGATATTCGCAATTACCGTGGAATTGCTATTATGTCTAGCATCCCAAAGCTCTTTGAAGCTATCGTTAATAGAAAACTGTTCAGCCAAGTACAAAATGTTATAACAAATTCGCAGCATGGATTTTTCAAAGGACGCTCAACTTCCACAAACTTGTTAGAATTCGTAAATTATTCATTAAACGCAATGGACAACGGCAACCATGTCGAAGCGCTGTACACTGATTTTAGCAAGGCCTTTGACCGTATTGACATTCCTCTGTTACTCTACAAGTTAGGAAAAATAGGATTTGAGGATAAATTTCTTAAATGGATACAATCGTATTTAATAAATCGGCAACAAGTAGTCAGTTTTAATGGTAAAAGTCACACCCTGTTCATGTATTATCTGAGTTCCTCAAAGCTCGCATCTAGGCCCTTTGCTTTTATTTTGTTTGTCAATGATATTTCTTACATTCTTAAGCAGGTCAGAATTTTCATCTATGCAGACGACATGAAAATATTTATGGAAATTAAGAATGACCAAGATAATGTAACTTATAAAAACGAAATATTATTATTTGATATATGGTGCAAAAAAGCTTACTAGAAATAAACGTTAAGAAATGTAACTTAATTACCTCTGTAGAAAACGATATACACCACAAATTACTGTTTCTTTAGGAACTGAAATTGTTGAAAAATGCGAGAGAGTCAGAGACTTAGGTGTTATTGAAGATTCTAAGCTTAATTTTATCGACCATTACAACACAATTATCCATAAAGCAACCAATATGCTAGGTTTTATTAAACGCTTTGGTCAAAACTTTCATGACCCATATACGATCAAAACATTGTACGTTGTATATGTCAGGTCTATTCTAGAGTATTGTAGTGTCATATGGTCTCCTTTATGAAAACACATGAAGAACGATTAGAATCAGTCCAAAAACAATTTCTTTTGTATGCTCTCCGTAAATTAGGCTGGACAACATTTCCACTTCCGTCTTACGAAGCACAGTGTATGCTTATTGACATCCAAACTCTAAAAGAACAAAGGGAATTTGCCATGATCTCTTTTGTAAACGATATTGTATCACATCGCATTTCCTCCCCTAACTTATTATGTAGTCTAAATTTCTACACCCCCTCGCGGCATTTGAGGAATCGGAACTTATTTGCGTTAAATATCAATCGGACAAACTATTCGAAATTCGGACCAATAAACCGAATGATGTCTCTCTATAATCTGCATTGTGAATCAATTGACCTAACAATGTCACGTAGTAACCTAAGACAGTATTTTGTTTCTAAACGATCTTTAAGAAGATAGAATTAAGTGTAAATATGTAGTCTACGATCGATTGACGAAATAAATAAACATAAAAAAGGGTAAATTCAAGGCTATGCTATCCACGCTAGTACAGTGACGGACAAAACAATAAGACCACTGCTCATTGTAAAAGATGCAGTTGCAGGGCTCAATCAATAAAGCAAAACATTTAATAATTTCAACTTAAAATAATAGTTTATTTAATAACTCAACAAAACAAAATGGTTTGAAAGTAATAAAAACAATAAAGAAAAAAAACTGCCCTTCCAGCATAGAAAAGTAAGAAAATGATGCGACAATAAAATAAGACCACTCGTTAATTCATTTAAAAAATCGTTTCCATCAGCTTTGATCATTAGTATTTAGTGGTATAACTATTATTCCGGATCACTTCTCGCACTCTCTTCGACATTGACTCCACGAGGTTTCGATATGTGCTGGCAGGGATGGCATACCATGCTTCCTGAATTTTGCTCCATAGTTCTTCCTTATTTTTCGATTTTATAGGATTCACCGACTTTTTGACTATCTGCCAAAGATTTTCTATCGGATTGAGATCCGGGGATTGTGCCGGCCATTGCATTACATCAATTATGTGATCCTCAAACCATTGCTTCACAGTACGGGCAGTATGCTTAGGATCATTATCTTGCATAAATTGCCATTCCAATGGCATTTCCCAGTCAGCATGTGGTAGCATTACATTCTCCATGATCTCGGCGTAAACGTACTGGTCAATTATCTTTTTTATCCAAAAGAGTGGACCAACACCGTACCAGGAGAAGCATCCCCAGACCATAATATTACCTCCTCCATGTTTAAATGTTTTTGTTGTGTACTGTGGTTTGAAAGCTGAATTAACAGGTCGGCGAACCCAGCGTTTTCCATCAGATCCGATTAAATTCACTTTTGTTTCATCTGACCAAAGGATGTTCCGCCATTTCTTACCATTTTCGGGTCCGATCCAGTCCAGATGTTCTCTAGCAAATTTTAGACGGGCCTGGAGATGCTTCCGTGTGAGCATTGGAACTTTCCTAGGACTTCTTCCAATCAGATTCTTCTCAACAAGCCGTCGCTGAACTGTCCTGGAACTCACGGATAAGTTCAGCTCTTCTTTGATCTTCGTTGCTGACTTGAATGGATCAATGCTAGAAAGTCGTTTGATGTGGCCGTCGTCCTTAGAGGTAGTCTTCCGGAGACGTCCAGTTCCCACTCGTGGTTTCGGGTCACGGAGAGCATTGCAAACAAATGTTTTGGACCGTCCTAAGAATGCAGCAATTTCTCGTTGAGTTTTTACTTCTTTCGCCATTTGCCGGATATGAATCCTTTGATTCTCTGTGCAGTGATAGCTTCGGCCCATTTTTGCTGAATTTTTCCTAGAACTGACGAAATATGATGTCTTGTTAGATGAACAATATGATGAAGAATAATACGACTCATCGATAAACAACTTACTTCAGAGGAACGACGGTATTTGCTACAAAATCAGATGAAATGTGGAAGTGGTCTTATACTTTTGTCGCACGTTTTTTGGTCCTTTAGCAGCTTTCGATGCGTCTGGCTTGGAATGTTTATTTCCGAGGCTGAAAAGCTTGTGGAATCTCATGTCAAGTTAGTACATGTGCTCGCCACTTGGTGTCGCATACGTTTAATTCAAATTGGCGGTTAGGACGCATGCATGAAAATTGCTCTATGCTGTGGTCTTATTGTTTTGTCCGTCACTGTATATAGTACGCGAGATGAACCAAAATTATTTCAGTTTTCGACACGAACTCTCAGCTGGTGGTCCGGACAGTACACCCATCACAGTCCGTCCGGCTGTTGTATGGGAGACAGAGTCTTGGAAGACCCGCTAATCGGACAGTTACCGCTTTCCATGTCTACCCAATGTTATGATAAAAATTTGTACCACTGAAAACTCGCCATTCGTTTCTTAGGAAATCATTTCGGTTCGCCTCGCATGCTATATTCTAGCGTCAGCATGGCCCAGAAATATAAAGATCAGATGCAGAATGGAGCAAAATTCATAAGAAGAGACGGGTCCAAAGCAAAATTATAGAACTATTTTAACCAACCCTATGTGTATAAATTAGATGATATCATTTTTGTGGTTATATCCCTGATATAACCCACCACTTATTTTATTTACTAAGATTTAGTAAGATCTGCGCTTTCACAGCACTTGGTCTTATTAATCTCTTGCCTTGTCTGCATGTATCCGTAGCGTAGAAGTTTGATTTTACCATGGACATTTCCCAATTTTTTTATTCCAGTCCTCAGAGCACACTCGGGACTCCACAGAACACCAATAAAATTTGATGCTGAACCTTCTTTTGCGAAGCTGTCAGCTTTTTCATTTCCTTCAATACCACAATGGCCGGGCATCCAGTATAGAGTAACTTCGTTCCTACTGGCTAATTGTCTTAAAGGGAGAATGCACCCCACACTAGCTTCGATTTACAAGTAAAACCTTTAAGTGCATTGAGAGCTGCTTGACTATCTGAAAAAAATGCAGATCTTTACAAATCTGTATTTTTTCGTTAAACAAATGTTCACACATTCAATAATGGCACGAATTTCTGCTTGAAATACCGTTGGACTATGTCCCATTTGTATTGCTTTCCTGATTTCAGGGCCATAAATCCCGGCTTCAGTAGTTTCTACCATTTTCTACCAGATTACCATCTGAAATCCTGTTGTATCGTTCTAATTACATGGTACTTTTTGCTGCCTGCTGTTAACTGTGCACGATAAGAGGAAGTGGGGTAAAATCAGCTAAAGCTTTGTCTACAGAGCCGTGCGGTAGATGAAATAACTTCTATTCGATTCTTCAGGAAATTTTACATAGGACTAGCTTTATTTTGTTGATCTTCACCCACTCCGAGAAAAGATACCTATAAACTATTCAAGAATACAAGGGGAAGTGGGGTAAAACCAGCCATATCTTCGTTCACAGATCCGTGCGGTAGTTGAAACAGCTTCTATTCGATTTTCCAGGAAATTTTACATGGAACCAGCACTATTTTGTAGATCTTGAGCCTCTCCGGGCAAAGATGCCTTTAAATTATTCAAGAATATAAGGGGAAGTGGGGTAAAATAAGCTCTATAACTTCACAATTATAGCCGTACGGTGATTGAAACCAGTTCATTCGATTCCCCAGACAATTTCCAAGCGGAAATGGCTTTGTTTACAAGCCACGCTTAAAAGCGACAAAAGTTCCAGATTTTTTCCTTAGTTTTTACCAATTCTTGGCCACTGTGCACTGGTTGACTTTGGATCACAATCGCGGAGCAAGACAGAAGGAAAGGTTAAGGGTAATTTCACCCGAAATCCCAACAATTCAACACGAGATGATACCAAAAAGATCGGCATTTGGCAAACTTATGTCCAGAAGGATTACATGCATACAAGGTTCGACACTTCCCAAGCCGCGTAGAACGGCAGCAAACTGTTGCCAAAGTCTACACGGAGATATTGATTAGATACAGTTGCTGTGTGATGGATGACAAAACATACAACGAAGATAGCCTCTAACAAATGTCAGGACAGAAGTTTTCCACCGGAAAAGATGAATTCAGAACAGATAAAAGATCGGAATAGATAAAGTGAATGATAGTTTCTAAAAGAAGAAAATTGCGGAATTCTCTCCGGAATACTTATTTGACGAACTATCTGTAGCTGTGGAAAGTTAAGTAAAATTTTCGTAACAACTTGAATGGTGAAATTTGCAAGCCTGAATACCTCCAAAACCAACTTTTGCAATTTTTGGAGCAACACAATGAAAAACTAATTCAATGCATTTTCTTCCTAAGGACATGAATCTACCGAACTGCCCTGAGCTACGTCCAATCGAAACTTTTTGGGCCATGGTGAAGCGGGAACTCAGAAAGACCTAGGAGAAAGTAAAGGATGCAAATGACATGCGTAGAAAATGGATAAAAAAAGAAATGGTACCAGATACGACTGTACAAACTCTTATGGATGGCGTGAAGCGAAAGCGTTGAAAATTTCACCAAACTACCTAATTATTATTGATCCGATGTATGTAAGCTGAGCTTAATACATGTATGAAACTGCTCTGCAAAATACATAAAATTTTATAGTAAATTAGCTGAACCCGGTGGGTATTGCTACACTTGCAACTAAATGAATGAAAAGTTAATAGAACTGGCACGTTTATGGTTGTTATTCGGAATAAGTTTTGTTAAAATAGGTTCGTTTGGTAATGTGTGACTTCATTTATAGAGTTTAATTTTCTAATGCTGAAATGATTTCTTTGGCTTTTAGTCTTTATAAACAATGGAAACTGAAAGCCAGAAAAAAATCATCTAAGCATTACAAGGTCACAGACTACAATCAGTTAATTTTATAATTTTTTGTTGTTGTTATTTTTATGTGTGCATTTCATAGACAAAATTTTTATCTTCAAACTACGCCGTATCCTTTCAGTTTAAACGTTATTTCCTCTTGCATAACCTTAGATTAACTTCTAGTGCATAATGTAGCACTGAGAGTAGCTCAAGCACCCCTCTTTCTTGACTAAGAATGGATTTTAGCAGAACATGCTTCTTACCCGAGAAATGCCACTTTAAGTTTAAGTTGCCTGGATAATTTTCATTTTTGGTTGAAATTTGTGTTTATTTATATGAGAGCCTTTCTTTTCAGATAAGGGCAGGATCTCGAGCCACTATAGAAACATTGCTGGCCTCCAAGAACCCCCATATGCCATATTTGGTTCCATTTGCTTGATTAGTTCCCGAGTTATGTAGAAATTTGTGTTTCATTTGTATGAGAACCCCCTTGAATAAGAGGGAGGGGTCTCAAACCACCATAGAAAAATATCTTACTTTCAAAAACCCCCATATGCAAATTTTGGTTCCATTTGCTTGATTAGTGCTCGAGTTGGGCAAAATTTGTGTTTAATTTGTATGAGAACCTCCCTTTTGATTGGAGGGAGGGATCTCGTACCACCATAGCAACATCTCTTGCAGATTTGGTTCCATTTGCATGATTTTATGTCATGTTATGCATGATTATTTCTCATGTTTTCATTTGTACGCCCCCCCCCCCCTCCTGTAGAATAAGGAGGGGCCTGAATTTACCTCTGAAACATTTCTTGCTTTCAAAACCCCCACATGCCAAATTTGGTTCCATTTGCATTTTTAGTTCTCGAATAATGCCGAAATTAGTGTTTCATTTGTATGGGAGTCCTCTTTTCAGAGAATGGAGCGGTCTCTTTCTATCATTAGAACCTTTTCCGACCCCAAAAACCCCTCCATCCAACATTTCACGCTGATCGGTTCAGTAGTTTCGAGTCTATTAGGTTCAGACAGACTGACAGACAGATATTCATTTTTATATATACACTCAGGAAATTACCCGTACTATTTTCATACGATCGGAACTATGAACTACAAAGCAAGGGTCAAGACTTATTCCATACAAAATCGTATGAAATGATTATTGCTGCATTGGTCGAGAAAAACATGCCTCTTATACATTTTTAATTGACATGACTTATCAAGCTTATGTATAGTTTTGTGGGGTTGTGGCTCATCTCTGGATTGCGAGGTTTATGGTTCGAATCCCGATTTCAACTTTTTTTCTGTGAGGAAAATTTTTATACGATCGTCCCAAGAACTTCTTTCCATTAGAGAATCGTATGAAATTAGCAGTAACATCTTCTGGAAAATTTTCATACGATATTCCTATGAATTCCTCTCGATTTGTTAGCTCAGTGTATAGATAGATCAACTGTGTTGCAATAATGTAGCCCTTTAAAAAAATCCAGTAATGAACCATGCAAAAAATTTACCACTTAGTGAAACATTCAGAGAAAGGTGTTAGTAATCGAATCACTAAAACTTGGAATCACAAAACGTCGAATAACAAATGTCGGAAGGACAAAAGGTTGAAGGTTAAAAATGTCGAATAAACGAGAGGTCGTATGAAGAGGAGATGGACAAAATGTCGAAAGGACAAAACGTCATATGAAAAAAAAAACGTCATTAAGAAAAAACAAGTTGAATGGACAAAACGTCGACTTAACAAAATATAACCCAAATAATTTTGAATGATCAAAAGTTTGAATAATTCTAATCGACAAATATCGCAGCTCATTGATCATATTACACTGGGAATTAATCATTCATCACAGATAGCAATTCATTGTTACTATATAAAGAACCAAGTGTGATCTAAAGAATGAAAAATAGTTTTGAACTTCCAATGCATTTTGAACTTCCAATGTCAGCAAAACTATAGATGGGGTTCATAAGTCAAGTTGATCAATTTTTAGTTAAATAGAAAAACATAATAATTGAAGGGTAAGCCTAAAAATATGAATTATATGCCACACAATTTAACTATTTAATAGTTACAAGAAAGAACAGGCAATGAAGGAAAAAACGAACAATAATGAATCCTAGAGGGTTTTGAGCTGTTTAGTGGAATACCTGTAACTAGAAATTAGAAGAAGAATTAGTATCTTCCATTTAATTCCAACAACCTTTGCTTATCTTCGACAGATACGCGTATTTCGTCTACAATGTGCAGACTTCTTCAGTGTCTCGTACTCTCGTCAGTCGAGTTATTAGTACGAGACACTGAAGAAGTCTGCACATTGTAGACGAAATACGCGTATCTGTCGAAGATAAGCAAAAGTAGTTGAATTAAATGGAAGATACTAATTCTTCTTCTAATTTCTAGGAACAATAATGATTATCTTAAAACTTAGTGTCATAAAAGCTGTTTTACCAAGAGAACTATGAAATTTCTCTAGAGATCTGTTTTCAATTTTTTCTTTCTTTTAATTTTTATTTTTTCCCTTCTTTTTTTCTTTCTTTCTCTCTTTCTTTCTTTCTTCCTTTCTTCCTTTCTTTCTTTCTTTCTTTCTCTCTCTCTCTCTCTCTCTCTCTCGATATTCGATCTGTAGTTCATGCACCATTCTGTCCTTTCGACTTTTAGTCCCCGTTTTTTTCATTCGACCTTTTGTACTTTCGAAAGTTTACCCTTTCAACCTTTTGTACCTTCGAAATTAGGTCCTTTCGACCTTTTGTCATTCAACGTATTGTCATTCGACCTTTTGTCTAGCAACCTTTTGTCGAATTTCATTCACTCGCATTATTCTTCGTGGAAGTATGCTTGGTTATGATGAATCGCTTTTATTCCTTCACACTCGTTTGCATGCTAATGAAATGAACATCGTAGATTCTGCATATCGATTAATTCCCAAAGAGTTATAATAGAGAAACTGGATGATCTAAGCGAAATAAGCTTCATTGCATCCAAATTTTTGCCTCTGGAACGATCATCCACGGCTCTAACTTTTAATCTTATGAACCCAAGATTGAATGCATTCAATTAGCGAGCATGATTCCTAAAAAAACCTACATGTCGGCCATGTGTCGGAACAATGTCAGGGTAATTATAGGTTGATGTCGATCCAATGTCGACTTGATGTCAAGTTTTTTTTTATTTATTAGTCTTCAAAAATTCGCTTAGATAGAGTACTACTAACTAACTCTACAATATTGACTTTGAAATATTGAAATCGAAATAATTATAAGCTTTTTTAAAACACGACTATAAACATCATGGCGGTGGATATTCGAAGAAGACGCAATTCTAGTGAAGCTGCTAATAAAAAAAATGTATAATTCAACATTATAGGTTTCTAAGGGACTTTGAACAAAGTATACTCAGAATTCAACTATTTGATCTACTGTAGGGTTCAGTAAACCAACATATTGCTGATTTGATCTTCCATGCAATATGTCTTGATGGTGATACAAAATTTATTCTAAGCGTTTCAGATTTTGTGTCCTCTGAAGTATTGCGCTGAGAAGTTGATTTTCGTTCCCAAGCGCACTAACCCGAGCAGGAACGAATAAAGGGTATGTTGATAATTATTGCGACTGACGCGGTTGATCAAAGCAACGATGGATCGAGTGATGTGTGTCGTCCGAGTATCAGGGACGCTCTCGAGTCCCTTCGAATCTCGGAGAGGGTTACGACAAGGGTATGTCGTGTTTGTTGTTTAACATTGCACTGGATGGTGTGATTCGAAGAGCTAGGATAGACACGAGTGGCACGATCTTCACGAAGTCTGTCCAACTATTTGGCTTCGCCGACGACGTTGATATCGTAGCACGTAACTTTGAGACGATGGCGGAAACGTACTTAAGGCTGAAGCTGGTAGGATTGGGCTTGTGATTAATGCGTTGAAAACAAAATACATGAAGGGAAGAGGCTCACGAGAAGACAATGTTAGCCTCCTAGCAAGAGTTCAGATCGACGGTGATGGAATCGAGGTAGTAGACGAATTCGTGTATATGGGCTCATTGGTGACCGCCGATAACGACACCAGCAGGGAAATAAAAAGGCGCATTAAGGCTGGCAATCGTGCCTACTTTGGACTCCGAAGAACGCTAAGATCGAACAAAGTTCGCCGAACCACAAAGTTGACCATCTACAAGACATTAATTAGACCGGTAGTTCTCTACGGCCACGAAACATGGACATTGCTAGTGGAGGACCAACGCGCCCTTGGAGTCTTTGAACGGAAGGTGCTGCGTACCATCTACGGTGGAGTGCAGATGGAAGACGGAACGTGGATGAGGCGAATGAACCACGAATTGCACCAGTTGCTGGGAGAACTTCCCATCGTACACATCGCAAAAATCGGTCGACTACGATGGGCTGGGCATGTCGTAAGAATGTCGGACGACAGCCCTGTGAAAATGGTTCTCGATAACGAACCGACAGGTACAAGAAGAGGCGCGCAACGAGCAAGGTGGATTGATCAAATAGAAGGCGACCTGCGGACCCTCCGCAGACAGCGAGGCTGGCGAGTGACAGCCATGGACCGAATAGGATGGAGACAACTTCTGTGTACAGCAGAGGCTACGCCGGCCTTAGTCTGATTGGTAAGGTAAGTATGATAATTATTGCGACACTTGCGTAACTTTTTCCATATTTGAAACGTTCTCGGAAGGATTTTGTTCTTCAACATGCGAAATCCTGGGTTATCACAGCGCGCCTTGGAGGGAAATTGATCACGAGGCCTACAACAAAGTGAACTTCAAGCAGTTGCCGGGCAGGAATATGTCATGGAGAGCAAACGGAAATAGGTGTCCAAATTTGCTTCAAATTCCTTGATTTGGGAGGCCATATGCACTTGTGGCAAACGGAGTGAACCATTCGTGACCAAAGGCACCATAATTTATAAAACTGACAGCCGCTGATCTGGCCCAATTTGGCTTCATACCACTTCTCCAAATCCATCCAGGAGTGGCATTCGGCATATTCTGTAGATTTTGTACTGAAGGACAGAAACCCAGCAAATTTTCCTGAACTCCGTCCGATCAAAATCTATAGGGGCATGATAAAGCGCGAAGTTTTAATGACGTGAACAAAGCCGAGGATGAAGTGGAAATAATGAGGAAGTGAAAAAAACTGAGAAAAATTTACCAGCGACAGCACAGGTTCCGAAGAAGGGCCTCGATCACACATTTCAAGTATTTTACTCAAGCTCATCCTGAAATTGAACCGACGTATGTAAGCTGAACAAGATACATATACTGAACTAATGTAAAAATTTAGTTACATTTCGAACTATAGCCGATGCTATAGTTATCAATAGTCAATATAAAGTGTCGCAATAATTATCGACACACCCTTTATCTCGATTACTGAAGTCTTCCAAATATAGAAATCCAATCTAATAAAAAAATGATGCATTGTATTAGGAAGGTTAGTAACGCATAAGGGCCAATTTGGACCGATTTATATCAAACCACTTAGCTATCCAGCAGCGTGAATAATTTACTGGAGAGGTCCTATTGAGAACCTAATCACGATTAAAACTTGGGCGTGAATTTCTCATATTGCTCGAATTGTTACTCGCTAACTGAATCAATAATTTCTGTTTTATGTGCCTTTAGGAACAGCTTGTTAGAGCTTCCCTAGCTCCCTGTTTCGCCGTCACACCATCATGCACTGTTAAGAGACCCACGCCAACTTTGGATCTAAAAGAACGCTACAAAGCTAATGGTCTCCAGTAATTGTAACCAGAGGTTAGAAATTGACATGCGGAAGAAATTGCAGAAGACTACGGAGAATTTTCGACTACTGAATGTCGCAAGGATGTCGGACAATAGTATGAAGAATAAGGTCCTCCAAAATGAATCGACTGGCACAAATAGATGAGTTGTACATTCGGTAACGTGAAGTAATCAAATAGAGGCGACCCAAGGTCTCTAAGCAAATCTAAGCTTGTAGGCATATTCTTCAGTTCCTTGGTCGCCTATTTGTTCAAACCATTAGTCGTTTTGGCCACGCAATTATTTCAATATACTTCCCTCTTCAAATTGGCCCAAAACTTCTTGATTGGGTGAAGCTGGGGCACGTTGGGAGGGTTGGCTTTCTTGGGCACCACCGGAATGCCCAACCAATCAATTTCCTCCAGCGCCCGCTTCGAGTATTGGGCCGACGCTAGATCCGGCCAAAACACCACGTCGTCATCCTTGTGGTACTTTTTAATGCAGGCGGCAACTTCTGGGAGGCACTTCGTTCTGTTGATCTCGCCGTTCACTGCCAGGTCCGATGAAAAGAAGAGGGGATGGAACTTCTCCTTTTCGCTGAATGTAAGCCACAGCAACACCCTCTTTGGAATCTTCGTGTGCGCTATGTACTTCACATTGCTGCTAATTTCATTTGTCGGAGAGGTGAAGAAGCCTTTGCCTTGCCAATCGTTGCCGTATAACGTGTGGTACGTCTCGTCGTCCATAACGACCACCACGTTCCGCTTCACCAGGAAGATCTCTTTGACCAGAATCTTCAGCCGTTGTTTCTGGGTATCCGCTTGGTTATCGGCCAGGGCTCGCTTGAACTGACGCTTCCGCATGTGGATATCGATTTTGGACAGATCTTTCTAGACAGTTTGGTCGCTTGCACCAACCTCCCGGCCCAACGCACGGAAAGAAGGGCTCATCTTTCCTTCCGCCTTCCGTTTGAGCTTCTGTTGAATCGGTAGATTAAAACGGTCGGACGGCTAGAACCAAGGGCCGTATTTTGGATCTCGAAACGAAGAACTTTTCCTCACAAGCGTTCTAATCTAATCTAATCTAATCTCACACTAACGCAGTCAATTCTTGAAAGCATCCTGGAAAATGATGGTTTCTGGAATACATAATTTTTCTTGTCATCGGCCAGGCCAACTGCGTAGTGTGTGCCGCAGAGAGAATTCCAAGGAATAGAGCGATTCCAGAAAGATCTAAAATCGCTTTACTATTCTGAATCGAGGGAAAGAAGAAAGCGTGGATCTCCCGTACCAAACGCTTCCATGTAGAGTTAAACAGTGTGATAATTTGTACTATATCGTTGGGAGCATAGATGCTAGAAAGATTAATTTATGCTCCTTTTGTCTATGGGTGAACTTTTGGCATTTGAACCAAAAGCCTGCCAATAATTGCCAATGTTATAGCGCTTTATCTCGCTCACGCATTGGACAACGAGCCAGAACTTTTTCTCACAAGCGTTCGTACAAAAAGTCGTTGTTTCGAGATCCAAAATACGGCCCAGACTTTCGCTTTTTGGAATCTCCCCAGAAGTGTTAGAAACTTGTAGATATTTCCGCGACCGGCCGAGACAAAGTGGGCCACTATGGCCGGATCAGGCATCCGCAGACTGACGACTACTGGTGTAACTAAACCATGAAGAAATCGAGACGTTTGTAATTCACTTTTTTAGCATTAGCAAGGATGCCCCAATCAGGGCTGGCAAATGTCATATTCAATGAAAAATGACCTATGATTTTTACCGAACTACGTTTGAAAATCTCATCAGGCGAGAAAACGATGATGAGTTTTCTTTCAGATCTCATCAATTTTCGTCACGCAGCACGTGACAGTGTTTGATGTCGCTATTACAACACATTTATGATATAATGATTTCATGACAATAACTTGGAAATATTACTCTGGTACATTTATCTGGCAACGGTCATGGCAGAAAGTCTAAATCGCATGAGACGAGAATTCAGACTCAAGTAGTCATCTCTGACATGGTCTTTCATTTTCATTGTCAAATGATGGCCGTGAGATTTACCAGCTCTGCCCACAATTGATACGTTGCGGATGCGTTGACGTAAATTTGACAGAAAACCTAATCTAATCTAATCTCATACTAACGCAGCCAATTCTTGAAAGCATCCTGGAAAATGATGTTTTCTTGAATACATCATTTTTCTTGTCATCGGCCAGGCCAACTGCGTAGTATGTGCCGCAGAGAGGATTCCAAGAAATAGAGCGATTCCAGAAAGATCTAAAATCGCTTTACTACTCTGAATCAAGGGAAGGAAGAAAGCGTGGACCTCCCGTACCAAACGCTTCCATGTAGAGTTAAACAGTGTGATAATTTGTACTATATCGTTGGGAGCATAGATGCTAGAAAGATTAATTTATGCTCCTTTTGTCTATGGGTGAACTTTTGGCATTTGAACCAAAAGCCTGCGAATAATTGCCAAGGTTACAGCGAATTATCTCGCTCACGCATTGGACAATGAGCCAGAACTTTTTCTCACAAGCGTTCGTACAAAAAAGTCGTTGTTTCGAGATCCAAAATATCCCCAGGCTTTCGCTGGATGGAAACTCCCCGAAGTGTCAGAAACTTGTAGATATTTCCGCGACCGATTCGACCGAGACAAAGTGGGCCACGATGGCACGACTTGTTTAGGCCCGGATGGAGCAGGCGGATACGAACAAACCATAGATCGAAGTTGTTTCACTGTTCTCGGCAGAACTGCCGTTAACAAACTGATGGAGCCGTCAAATTTTGACAGTGTTTAGGCAACTAGTATATATTGACTACTGACCGTTGGACCGACTACCAGGTGGCAGGCTAATCGCATGAAAAATCGGAACATTTAGTCGCTTTCTTTATGCACTTACTTCTGTGTACAACAGAGGACACACATGTCTCAATCTGAGTGTTAAGTTAAGTGAGGAAATTATGTTTATTCTGAAAACACGTTTCAGTTGTGATAGAACATTGAGTTGATAACCATGAGTCAATTCGCAAAGAATGTAATTTCTAGTTTCAGTCGTCACCAGCTCATGCATGCATGAGTCCTATGACCGATGAGGATTAGCGTGGAAAGTGTGGTCAATTCAACAATAACAAACCGAGAAGGGGCGGCGCGAACAGAGGCACATAAGTACGATAAGCAGAGCACGGCGATAAAGAAAATGATTACCCTTACTCAAGCCCTATATCTGCATAGTGTCAGAATGGCTTTCACGGACTTAAGAACTGCAAGTCTTCAACGACTTCCCTTACGATTCCAATCGCAGGTCTGGCCAATGCTTAATTTTCCCGAATTTCTGTGACCTAAACTTCCAATCAACGATGGAACCCGGACTATTCTCCAAGATCTCGATGCAAAATTCAAATCCTCTCCACATCGACCCGCAATCAACATAAACGCCAGTGGAGGTATTAATTGCAAATCACCTGAAAATCAAACACGGCACTCGGCCACCGGCGCGGCACCGTCTTTCATCGGCAATTATGAGCTAACGCCATTGCAGACTCGGCCGCGCCACCATACATCATCCGGAATGATTTGGACCAAAAAATTTGCCGTTTATCTGACGTTGCATAACTCCTGCTGGCCGCGTGCCGCTGGGTGGTGCGCGAATTGCACGTGAGAAAATTCGCCTAATTTGCCCGTCCGATATAATCGCGTGTTTTTGGGAAAAATTTCCCTCGCCAACAGCAGACAACAGCCGCGCGAGTGCCATTTCATATTCAACGACGAAGATTAGGCCTAATCGCTGACGGTCAGGCCAATTGTTTCGTGCTTGCCGAAATCTAAAAACAAAAGTAAAGTCTAGAAACGGTCACTGTCGCCGCGGCGTGCACGAAGATCATTAATTTCTTGGGCAAATAAAGCATACATAATTTGAATCCGCGTCTTTAGGCGCGAAAAGTCCAACATCCAGCATCATGGTAGACAACCCCTCAACCTCCCTCACATGGACGGCTGTGTTTGAGTACATAATTGAAAGCAGCCAGAAAACAAGCCGGAAAATCGACAGTTTCACACTTGTTTCGAACAGCATAGGTATGGGTACCTCTTTCTCGCGAAAAATGCTCTCCTTTGTTGAGGACTGTCGGACGGTGGTGCGTTCAGGTTTCAACAGCGCCCAGTTCGGTTTGTTATGCTTCGCTGTTCGAAATGGATCACTTTTCATTGGTTTGTTTGCTAATATCATGGATCGAGAGCGGCTCCGAGTTGTGTTACTGAGCTGCGTTCTGGTCATTGTTGCTGTTTTACATAATTCCCTACTAATTGTAAATCTTTCGGGGGTTTGTTTGGATGGTGTTATAAGGGTGGATTTCTTGCATACCATGGATTATCAATGCTCTACATAGGTGCGAACTGGCGTGCGTGTCGGGTTTGCATAAATCCGTAAATCATACCTGTAGTGAGTACAAAGAGCAGAAAAAAATCAAGTTAGTGAATTGTGATGTTGAGTTCGAATAATTAAAGTTTATTTCATTAATGCCAGGAAATTTCCCAAGTAACATTGCCAGTACACATCCAGTTTTGTTATGTTTTATTAAGGATCTATGAAAGCCACTGAAAATCAATTTGATTTAATTTTGGTACCAAGAGTTAAATAGGTTTTATGTTTTAGTCAGGTTAATGGAGAACCTGCCACAGCTTCTTCTACAACGATCTTGAAACCTTGTCTTCTAAAAATTCTTTTACTCCTCTGTCGCTTTTATTTTGGCTATCAGACAACAAATGCTGTTTTGAAATAGCGTTTTGGGACTCAAGATCGTTTGGTATTCTTATCTGCATAATGAATTCCATCAATTTTCCGGAAATTCATAATTAATTTATCGGGTATATTTGCTTCAAATTGGTTTTTGTTGTTGTAAACTCGCATAATTTCCGAGGCGCATTGATTTTCAGCTTTTATCGTGACAATATTCACCATGATACGCATTATACGCTTCATAAAAACTCAATTTAATATTGCAGATATTTTTCTCTTCTCGCGCCTAACTTTTCTGAGATATTATTCACTGTTAAATGAATCCGAAGAGCAGAGAATCAGAACAAAAGCAGAACAACAAAAACCAACACAGTACAGTTTGACAGCTGTGTATACGGCCTATGCTGATTTTGATGTAAACAATAATTTTTCTCTAAAGTTCTCAGTGGTCATAACAACTGCACAGACCATTTCAAAAATCTTCTTGGTCTTTTAAAGGTTTTATTAACTTGTTTTTCTCATATCTATAAGTGGAATACTTTATTTAAATTTGTTTAAAATTATGAATGAGGAGGGTTGGTGGACAAAACAGTTTTGAGTGTAGTTTTATCAACAGAGCCGGAAAGTGCTATAGGCCTGGAATAAAATGGCTAATGTTATGATTCTTCTGATGTACTGTTTCAAAACTTATCTCCATGTAAGACAATTGTAACTTTCTTTAACTCCTTTTGAGGAAATGCTTCGAGAGAAACAATAATTATAAATCCTGAGGGTTTGACTCTGTTTGATGGAATACCTGTAACTGAAGTCAGAAAGAAATTAGTATCTTCCATTTAATTCCAACTACCTTTGCTTATCTTCGACAGTATAAAGAAACGGTATTGCTCTTAAGCGAACTAATGAGAGAGAGTCTACGTTGCAATTACGTACACGGTCAGCAGCACATTCCTGGGTTAGGTTTGTACAGATTTTTGAGAACGAACATAGAGCATGATTCCTTCTTCTTCTGGAATCAGCTACATTACACAAGGAAACCATCAGATGGGTATATGGACTGACATATCTTCAATGTTGTAAACTGGTAATCTTAAATTAAAACCAATACCGACATCGGCCCCCAGACGAATGAAGGTCAAAGAAGAAGGAAAGGAATAGGAATGTGTTGACGTGATGTTTTAGTTAATAAGGTTGGATTGGCAGCAGGATTTGATACCGATACGTTAGAGAAAATAGAAATCTAGTGAAATATTAAATATAAACACTGAGTTAATTAACAGTACATGGATTGCTGTTGGAGAAGGTCACACAGTGTTATGGAGGCTATTGAATGGGGAGTCAAGTCATTTTTTTAGAAACGCTTGGAAGCCGATTTGAATCGAAATTTAGAACGAACAGTTGGGCAGAAAGAAGGGTAATAGCAAACTAGTCTATACGGACTACAGTGCGGCAGAAAACAATGCGAAAATTTGTTCTATTTCTTTCAAATCCCATTTTCAACTCGTTTAAAAACAACATCTCGCCTTTTCGAGAGCAATTCTCTTTACCTTCAAGTCCTTTTAAACAAATTTATTCAATGTGTCCTCGACACTGTGGCTTCAACATCCTCGAGCCGTCGCCAGGTAGACCATGCCTTTCAGGTGTCTCCGACATTAGCACCATGTGCGTGTGCGGATTGACTTCAGAGTTCTCACACTAGTGTGTGATGTTTTGCAGGCTCGACAGCAATGCCTGATCAGTTAATCCAACATGAACCAGATCTGGACAAATCAACTGGCCGAGCTTCTGTCTGTTCCAGCTGACCCATTGCGGTTCGTTGGATGTGACACGGCACTCCATCCTGCTGGGACAACGACGGTCCTCGGAAGAGTTCAGCCTTCACCCAGGAAGCAACTGAATTATTTTTAAATACGGTATCCCCGATGATGATTTTATCAGCATCCATGAAAACAGGCATTTTCAAACGTTGATTAAGTCAACCACTCCATTACATGGATGTTTGTGGTAAAACAACACCAGCTGCGCCCTACCACCTTGGCAATCTCTTTCAGCATCTTCTGGGCGAGCAACAAACTGGTGATCACTTCTTTCGCGAACATTTTGGCGAATTTGTCAATCGACCGGATCATTTGGATGCAGCGCCCGAGAGTAAACATAAACAAATACACTTTCGACGAAATAAATCTTCAGCTACTGGGTAATAATATGAGGTTTGAAACATTTCATCTTTATATTTTTACCTTGACATACGGAGGATGGCGGTCAGTTGAGGTAAGGGGTTTGTAGAGTTCTTGGAATGAGAAGGCCGATGCTTCAAAATGACCTGAAATGTTTAATGTGTTTATGTTGAATTATGTAAGTTCTCTTCAAAAACATGTATGTTGTTAAAAAAATGTCTGTCTTATTTGGTTTCTGTTTGATTTCTTATATACTGACTGACTGGGCTGTGGTTTGGTCTTGAACTTTGTGACCTGCTCAGGGCCATAGTGGATTCAAGTACTGACATGAGAGTTAGTAACATTCTGAAAGAGCTTTCTATTCCTGAATTTTAGTATTTGATAGCATGAGGATGTATGTAAGTTATTGGGTAACGACTTTTCATTTCTTTGACAAAAACCTCGAATCACTGTAACCCAACCAAACCCAATCGGAACCAATTCCAAAAACTCTGCTTTATTCCCTGCCTTGGTTGATTGAACCTGTTTCAGCCTACTCTTCACCTTGGAATCTGTAGCTGTTCAAATCTAAGTAACAAATATGAAACCTATCAGAACATAGACGATTCCGTTTCTCCTCAGCGAGGTTCTCTTTAATTTGTTTCTCTCTTCGTTCATTTACTGTCTGCTTTGGAGGGTTCATGTTCCTATAAATCCAGCCATATAAATTGAACACCCAAAACAATGCAGTCTCTGGTATATGTATCACTCGATGAGCACTGCTACTGATACAAATCACATGGAAAGTTGATTCAACTGGTGTTTCCCAAGCAGACCCTCTGTGTTCTATCTCAATATACATGTTCATCAGCGTCAGTCTTAAGTAACACTTTTCTGTGACCGTATTTTTATGTTTTGAAATCAGATAATTTAACTCTGATCAAAACATTCAGCCCCTTCGAAAACATTCTGGTGATCGTCGTCGGTATTTTGGTAGTTATCACTAAAACAAATGGATGAAAACAACAACATAAATTTCCACGAAAATGAAAGTGGCAATTATATCGATTTCCCTAGTTAATGAAATTAAGAGTGATTTACCTATTGTAATGTCTCTTTACTGATATTGTGACTTTATATAAACGTTCTACGACGTAGCAATTGAAAAAATGACAAATATGTCAGCACTTTCACTATTCAATCTTGATCTACTTCTGTATGTTTATAGCAAGAGATAAGCCCTCTCACTGTCGACAAGGTGAAAACTTTGAACCGCGAGAGGGACTTTAAATTCATTGGAATGTTGAGTAAAAAAAAGGGTTCAATGCATTCCGATTACGATGTTCATCAGTTGAGCAAAAGTAACAAAACTGGATTCTTAACACAGACAAGAAAATCATTAGTTCTACCATTAATTCATTGCTCGGTGATGCGTGAATCTTTTTTTTTTTTTATCTACGGAGTTCTCTGGCATCACTTTTTGCGTTTTAGGGTTGTCTTACCGTCAGTCTGCAACACTTTCATACAATTTGAAATTTCAAATTTATTTTATGAATTGCACCACGGCTAATCCCGACTTTTAGTCTTCTAGCTAAAGTTATAGTTCACTGTGTCTAATACTAAAATAATTTAATTTCAGAATTATAAGTATTATAGAATCATTGAACAACAAAACACAAGTGATATGAATAAATGGTCAAAAAAAATTTTATCCTGCTAAAATAATGAGCTGAATGGTAAGTGCAATGTTTGTGTATTAGGAAACTCAGTTTTATTTACTTTGCTCGCTGATGAACATCGTAATCAGGCCATTGAGCTACTTTTACTCAACATTCAATGATTTAAAGTCCCTCCTCGTTAGTTTTCTTTTATCGTGAGCGGAAGACTTGTCCTCGTATCATGGTGAAGAGTGGACGTGATGCAATGTGAACATAATACGATATTTTCTTTCTGGCATCATCGAACATTTATAAAGTGTAAACATCAATTATGTTCTTGGCAGGATATCTGGTATACTGAACTTGCTAATCTGGAAACGGTATTTTCACTTTCGGTATAATGAAATTTATGTTGCTTCATTTATCATTTGACTGTGGAGTGATGCCAAAATACCTGTTTATCGAGCTGTAATTATGCCATACTGAAGAACTGATGTTTTTGATCGGTATTATCAGGTTCCGTCATTTCTGATGCAAAAGTATTGCCAGCGACAATGATAGACATCATGTAACCAGGATGGCCTGGAGAACGCGGAAACAGTTGGTCAACTTTCCATATCGTTATATGGTAATCGTTTGTTGAACGATGCGCCGTTCGCTGGATCAAACAACATGACACGCCTTTTTGAAGGCGGTCAGTTCATTGATATGAATATACGTGGTGATAATTCAGAGAAAACTCGGTAAAATTCGACTCGCCCGTCAGGAAAGATCGTGCTGCAGGACTATAACTGAAGTATTTGCGAACAGGTAACACGAATCTGGAAGAATGAACTGAAGATGAAGTCAAGTAACAATCAGGCAAGATGTGCCGGGTGCAATTAGTTGGACAGTTTCATTCGCGTTACGATGATTCTCGGGACGTGCGGGCGAAAATCGTATCTGAATATATACCTCTTCCCGTATAAGTATGCAAATCAGTCGAGAAACTAACAATGGTACCAACTCTTCATGATGGTATATGGAATCACTGTCTTCGATGATAAAGTTCAGCGCCAATCTGTGTGTCGATCAGGTCGATATCAAAATGAGCAAACCAATCAGTGTTGTGCACGGCAGCATGGCACTGAAGGCACCACAGTGTGTATTACCGTGAAACGCTGGAATGTGCAGAAGCGTTTATTTAAAAACTCCCTGGTACGCCGCATCAATATTCATATCCTCCGTGGTGATATAAAACGCAGGTACGACAGAAATGTCACGGACGTGTTCAGCAAAGATGTGGTCATTCATGGCACTTCGTGTTCATTTTCTCGTCGTATATTCATTATCTTTATACAAATGTATCTGGCATCTCGCTATTTTATTGCCAAAAAATTCTGAATCTTATGAAGAAGTCGTCTGGTTTATTCCTCTGATATGAAAGATTCTTAAGTCGTAAGAAAATTATTTAATGGCAATTTATATAAACATCAGCAGTCTTAATGATGTTGACAAGTCACTGTTGAAAATACTATCTTCATGGATACTATGATGCAAAATAATATGAAAAATCTCAGTAATACAAGGACAAGTGTTCTAATTCAAATATCTCAGGACCAGCGTTAATCTGAAGGATGTTTATACGTCGTCAATCAGCAACAATCGTTAGTGGCTGTAGTCTAAGTCGTTAGTTAGCTCATTTGGAGCACTGTTGAAGCTCGAGCCTGCAAGCCTCACGCACTAGTGTGAGAACTGTAAATCAACCATAACATGGCAGATATGTCGAGTACCGAAAGGCATGTCTTCAGCTATATCGAAGGATGTTAATAAAATGGAGGATACATTAGACAAATTTATTTAAGAGACTTTATAAAGATAGCACCTCGAAAATGTTGATATTATTCTTAGTGGATTGAAAATGAGATTTGAAAATAGAACAGAACACGCATTATTTCTGCCTGTAGTCATGAACTAGTTTGCCATTACCTAATACGCGCTATTAATTATAATCTGTTCAAATCTGGCTCAAGTACTAAAAAATGACAGCCTCATTCAATGGCCTCCATGGCTGCTGTGACTCTCCAACGGCATCCATACCGTTGAATCGTGTTTATATTTTATTATTTCACTGGGCCTCTATTTTCTCACAACGTAATCGATATCAAATCCTATATATCAACCTTATCGCGTCAACATTCTATTCCTTTGCACGACCTTCATTCAAAAATGTGTAATTTAAGATTGCCGGATTTTACGTGAGTAATGTCGGTCTCAACATCATCTGATAACAATGTAGTAAACTGATCAATGTGGTACTAGTATCATATTCGTTCTCAAAATCTCAATCGTAGTGGAATAAAAGTTGAGCGAAATTGTAACGTAAGACTCTCTCATTAGTTACAGCAAAAAACAATGCCATTTCTTTTAATACTGTCAGAGATAAACCTCATTTAGTGAAGAACATGCCTTCTAGTACCTGGTGCAGTATTCTGCAGCAGCTCAAACCTACAAGTTATGATGTGTTTCTCTTCAGCTCCTCAAAGGAGTTAAAGTTACAATTAATCTTACATGGGGCTGAGCAGTATAAAATGGCAAGTAACATTTAGTTTTCCAATATAACACTGCTCGGCTCACCTGACAATAAAACTACACTCCAGCTGTTTTTGTCCGCAACTCCTCATCTATGCATCTTTAAAGCCGAGTAAAATGACCCACTTCTGGATGGTTGAAAATAAATTGTCAAACCTTTAAAATGCAAAATTGCAGAAAATCGTCTGAAGAATTATTATAATGTAAGTATAGAAAATATATTCAACTATATCAAAACAAACATAGAACAAGTACAGCTATCAAACTATATATGTTGGTTTTATTAGTGTCTTGTTCATTCTCTGTCTTCAATTCATTAACAGTAGATATCTCTGAAAAAGTTATCATTGATATCAAGACAAATTGAGTACATGAAAACGTATAATATTATCATGGTAATATGTCGATAAGCAATCAGTAAAATCTACATAAATTTAACAACAAAACAATTTGAAACAAATCACCCGATAAATCAGATAGTATGAATTTCAGGCGTGATAGATTCAATGAAATTAATATATAAGAATGCCGTCAGTCTCTGATCTCTAAATGTCATTTCAAAACGGCATTTTACAGTTATAAAGTCAAGATAAGCTTTGATGAGTAAAGGAATTTTAGAGGAACAGGATTTTCAGATCGCTATGAAACTGTGTAGGTTCTCATTAACCTGACTAAAAATGTAAACCTATTGGCACTACTATTGATTTTCAGTGTCTTTTATAAGGCAATGCGATAAGGAACTGGATAGTTTTTGGCAAGTATTTGCTAGAGTATATGTAATCATGATCTTCATTATTAATCCGCCTGATTCATTAACTATTTTTCTACTCTTGTATCATTAAGTGGTACGGATCTGACCCATGCCTGATTCTACGCCTATGAAGTGACGTGATAATCATGTATGCAAGAAAATACCTTATAATATAAATCAAACAAACCTGAAGAGATTTACCACTGAAATGAGTATAATAAAACAGCAACAATGACAAACAGCTCAATGCTTCCTTGGTAACACTCTCGATCCATGATGATAACAGGCAAACTGTGAAAGTGATCCATTTCAGACAGCGTAACAGCCAGGCTGGAAACAAACCGGACACACCATATCCGGCAGTCATTTTCGCGAAGAGTACCCAGCTACTGATCCGGAGCAGGGTAAGGCTGTCGATTTTCCGGCACTGCAGCTGCTCAGTGTAATGCTCCGAAACGGCCGTCAGCTGTGTCTATATGATAAATCGTGGATATTCGCCCTGAACGATTAAATTATGTCTTTGCTAAATTAATCGATCTTCGTGAAGCGGCGATAATCGTCTTCGAACTTCCCTGGTGCCGTTCAGCAACGAAACGTCGACGCAACGGCGGTCGATATTCGTCGTTGAGTATGAGAAGTAACTCGCTGCTGTTGTCTGTGAGGGCGTTTTTCCCATGTGATATCGGACGAGCAGAACAGGCAGATTTTCTCCGCGATGTATTCGCCGCGCAATATGCCGGAAGTTATGCAACGTCCTTTGGTCAATCATTAAGATGTTCATGGTAGCGCGGCCAGTCTACCGTGACGATAGCTCCTCGATGCCGTGGTGGTCGCCCTATGATCCCAATGCCGTGTTTGTTGCAAGGCGTTGCGGTGTCGCATCATAACGCTTCGCTGTTGATTGCCGTCATTGCATCAGATCGATGATCCATTCCATCGTTGTAGTTCGTCGCGAAATTGAAAATTAAGCATTGTGAACCTGCATTCAGTCATCGAAGTCGTTGAAAACTGATTCTCAAGTCCGTAGCCCTACGGCATATTAAGATAGAACGAGTAAAGTCATTTTCTTTATCGCTTAGATAGCCTCTGCTTATCATGTATGTAACACTATATTCTACCGACAATGTGTGATGTTACACTCACGCTAATCATCGATAAGAACTCGTGTCACGTAACTGAAAATGACAGCTAAGTACATTCTTTGCTCATGGTGTAACTCAATGTTCTGCAACAGGCATTTCAGAATAAACATTTCCTCGCCAGCAACGCTCAGATTGTAAGTGCATCATCTCTGTTGTGCAGAAACAAGTGCATGGCGACAAATGTTCGATTTCATGCGATTAGCCTGCCGCCTGTGGTGGTCAACGGTCGTGAGTCAGTATACTGGTTGCCGACACTGTCAAAGTTGTGTATCGGTGTGATTCACTGCCATTAATCAGGCAACTGATCTATCAGTTTATTTCATCATCGCCGCCATCCGGGCGCAAGTCGTGCATCGTAAATACTGTCTCAGTCGATCGATCATCAAATCTCTGAGTTCTAGCTGCTAGGGGTTTCAATCAACAAAGCCTGAGATCTCGAAACAACATTTTTTGTACGACGCTGTGAAGATTCTGGCTCATTGTCAATGCGTGGTATGGTCGCCTGTAACATGGCAATTCGCAGGCTTTGGTTCAAATATACATGGGTAAGGCATAAATTGAATCTTTCTAGCATCTATGCTCCCCAACGGCTGCTGTACAAATTATCACGCATTTAACTCTACATGAAGCGTTCTTTGGAAAAATTACGCTTCTTCCTTCCATGATTCAGATAGTAAAGCGATTTTAGATCTTTCTGGAATCGCTCTATTTCTTGAGTCCTATCTGCGGCACATACCTTGGTGTACACAACCCGATGACAGAAATGATGTTGAAGAAATAATTTTCAGTACTCAAATTTGTCGTTAATATGGAGTCGATGGGTAAGTTTCTATAAGTGTCCTTACATCCTGTATCGAATGTGGAGCAAAGTATTAAATCTACGGCCATCGCTGACAATGAAGAAAATGAAACTAATCTCACCAGAAGAAATGAACTATCATGTAATCATTCACATCATCAAATCAGTGCCAGTATATGTGATTTTGTTTTACAGAACAAATGATTTTACAAATGTGTGTAATATCTCCTATTTCAGGGTATAATATTTCTATATAATCAACAATGTATTTATGTAATGACAAACACTGTACGTGCTATCATGACAAAATTCGATGAGATTTGAAGAAGAATCTCCGTAAATGTTTTCTCGCCTTGATAGTTTTCAGAGCGTATTATTAAGATCATTTTTCATTGAATATGACATTTGCCAGCCCTGATTGTGGGTGATCAGCAAGTACGTTAAAAGAAATTGATACAAATCGATTTTTCATGCGGTCAACCTGCCTCAGTAGTCGGTCAGTAATCAGCTATATACTGAATTTAACACAAACTGTCAGGGTGACATGCCTCATCGAGCTGGGCACGGCAGTTCTGCCGAACAGTGAGCAACTCGATGCTATATCCCATCCGGCCATAGTAACGCTGTCTCATTAAGATATCTGCAAGTTTCACGGCACTTCTGGGGAGACAAAGCGAGAAGTCATGGACCGTACTGGGTCTCGAGAACAACGACACATGCAGGCACTGTGAAAAAGTTCTGGCCTCGTGTGCTCAATGCGTGAGCGAATAGCATATAACATTAACTGTGTGTGGCCTGAGGATGAAATGTTCTTTATAGTGAAGGCATCGATTAATCTTCCAACTCATAACTCCCAACGACTATAGTATTACAAATATCACGCTCTTTAGCTCTACGTAGGCGTTTCGTACAGAAGTCCGCGCTCTTCTTCCTCGATTCAGATAATCAAGCGATTTTAGTCTTTCTGGAATCCTTCCTTCCTTGGGATTCTCTCTGCGGCACTACGCATTGGCCTGCAATGACAGAAAATTATGTATTCAGAGGTAAATCATTTTCAAGTTCTTTCAATTGACTGCAGGCCAATGAATAGATGGGTAGATTAGGGCAGCTGAAGTTCTTCGTTTCGGATCAAAATACGGCCTGTAATTCTAGCCATCGAACGTTTTATTCTGCAGTTCAACAGAGCTCAGGCGGAAGGCGGGAAGAGAGATGGTACTCTTTCGTGCGTAGGCCGGAAGGACAGTGCAGGCGACAACTGTCTAGAAGATCTGTCCCAGAAATCGATATCCCTGCGAAACATCCATTGGCTTAGTAACCAAGCCAGATACCCAGAACTGCTGTGAGATTCGGTGAAGCTCTGGTGAGCGGAACGTGGTGTCGTTATGGACGTACTGCACGTTATGCGACGGCGATGACTAAGGCAAGGCTCTTCACCTCTCCGACAAGATGAGTGTAACGATAAACGGTACTAGCGCGCAGAGAAATTGTTGCTGTGGCAGTGTGAAAGGAAGTTCCATCCCTCTTCTCATGGACAGCGTGAACAGCGAAATCAACAGACGAAATTATACCCCAGAAGTTATATCTATTGCACAGAATGACGACGTGATGTTTTTGGCCGGATCTAACGTCATTAATATAGGCAGGCACTGGAAATGATTGATTTAGACACTGTATTGGTACTCAAGAAGCCAACCCAATCAAGTTTTGGGTGACAGAAGTATATTGAGATAATTGCGTGAAATAAGGCGACTAATGTTCGAACAAATGGGCATGACCGGGGACTGAAAAATATGCTACCTGCTTTAGATTTGCCAAACCTTGGGTCACCTCTATTGTTACTTCGCGATACCGAATGTACAACTCTCTATTTGTGCCGATCGACCATTTGGGGACGATATTCATGCTATTGTCGACATCCTTATCGATAAATAGTCGAAAATTAAATGAGTCTTCTGTCAATTCTAACACTCTGGTCTGATGCCTGGAGACCATTAGCTTTGTAGCGTTCTTTAGATCAAGTGACTCAGATCTCTGTAGTGTGATGTGACAGCGACAGGGGCTAAGGGAAGCTCTGTGTAGTATTTCCGCAAAGTACCAGGCGAAATGCATTGATTCGATTAACCTCGAGCAACGTGCATCAAGTTGCAATCCACCGTAGTGGGATTCTCGGAATATCCGTGATATTCGCGTAACGGATGCCCCGTTTGTTATGAATCGGTCCAGAACGGCGCGTTACTGGCAACTCTGGCTCTAATGCATCATTTTTATTAAGATAGTTTCTATGCTGGAGACTTCAGTAATCGGATAAAGTGTGTGATAGTGTGGAGCGCTTTATGTGTGTGACTCAACTGGCATCTGTGATAAACCAAATTTTACATTGGATTCGGTATGTGTTCAATATATGGATCATTTGGATGTGATCAGGCCCTTCTTCTTCCTTGTCACTATTTCTCAGTTTCCATGTCAAAACTGTTACGTCATTAAACTTCGTAGCTTTATCGAAATGCCCTATAGTTTTGATCGGCAATTCGAAGAACTGCTGGGATTTCATCCTTCAATACAAAATCTACAACCAGATGCCTCCTGAATCGTTGGAGAATGATATGAAGCCCAGAGTAACATCAGTCTCAGTATGGTGATGCAGATGGATCACTCCGTTTACCCTGAAATTGCTGCGTCAAGGGCCCCAATAGACTGGACGCCTATTTCCGTTTATGCCCCGGCTGCTCCTTTGTTAATGTAGGCTTACCTTCCTCAGGCATATGATGCCGGGATTTCTGCATGATTGAAGAACAGATCCTTTCATAAGTACGTTTCAAATATGATTACGCGAATGTCTGTGTGTCATGCTTACCTTGCAGTCGACTGGTGACAATATATGCTGGAAGTTGTCATCCTGTTGATCCGTAACATCGCTCATCAACTCTCGCGCTGTGCTGATCACCGAATCGCCTTTCTGACGATCAATCACACCTTTTGCTTTCGTTATACTTCTTGGCTTGCCTGATTCATTTTCGAGCCGTTACCGGGCTGTCGTCCGTACGTTCTTACGACATGCCCAGCCCATCATCAGTCGACTGTTGCAGTGTGTACGATGAAGGATCTCCCCGGCAACTGGTGCAATTCGTGGTTCATTCGCCTCACGTTCCGTCTTCCATCTGCGCTCCACCGTAGACCTTCGGAACTCCGAAGAACGCGTGAATCCTCACGCTTCTTGTCCCTCGGCAATATAGTTTGTAGTGGCCTGTCTTGTAGATGGTCAACTGTGGTTCGACTGACTATTCTGATCAGACAAACTCGAGTCAAAATGGGCACGTTATAATGCAGCGGCACATATTTCACTGCTGAAATATCGTTATCGACGTGCCAATGACTATATAAATTTCGTCTACTACATATTCCTCACTACATCTGAACTCTTGCAGGAGAACTAGCATTGTCTTCTCATTAATTTCTTTCCTTTGTTTTCAGCGTCTAAACATGTGTCACGTTTCCTGTGTCTCGAAAGTTACTGCAGATATCAACGTTGAAATAAATAGTTGAACAAGTCATGCGCTCGTGTCAATACTGTCTCACGCCATCCAGTGCAATGTTGACAATACACCCGCTAGCACTCAGGATTCAGAGGATTCGAAATCTAATCTCCGGACGTACAATCCTTCGATCCATCCGTGCGCTGATCAGCGTCAGTCATATCGGACATACCCTTGTCGTTCACCCAACTCAGTGAGATGCGCCTGGGAGACGAAATCAACTCTCAGCCGCGATACTCGGAGGACACAGATCTGACGCTAAGACAAATTTTTGTATCCTCTCCAGACATGTGCATGGAAGATCAAATCAGCAATGAACAGTTTACTGAACCTACAATGGGTAAATAGTTGAATTCTGAGTATACTTGTTAAAGTCTATGAAACCTATAATGTTAGTTATACATTTTTATTAGCAGCTTCATAAATTGCGTCTTCTTCGAATATCCTGCATGATTTATAGTCGTGTTTGCAAAGAAGCACTGTGGTATTTCGATTTCAATATTTCAAAGTCAATATTGGGGTAGTTAGTATCAAACCCGGAAGACTATGAAGCAAAGGCAGCTGTA